>CM008336.1:5861272-5875689 GCA_002525835.2 Ipomoea batatas
ATATATATATATATATATATATATATGTTCAAATGTGGCCGTGCCTTCCTGTGCGATCGGTGCGGGTTGCACCACTCAATGATTGAAAATGCACCACTTAATGTTGAAAATGCACCACAATGAAAATATAAAAAAACACCAAAATTACACTACACTCAAAATAATGCATCATAACTCCCCTGCTCCTTAACGAGAACAAAAAAATATTGGTGTAATTGTTTCTTGAAATGAATGGTTCATATTATTTTGATTTTAGAATTATTTTATGATTTCCTTCTTTATCCTCTATTATATTATTTTCTTTCATTAAATAACCCTAACTTCGTTAGTATAAACTTTAATAACGAAATATTCCGTTAACTATTTATTATTCTTAACTTACTCATTAATTTTATAAGAAAGATCTTAGGCTCGAACCACATGCATCCCAATCAAAGTTGACATGATTGTTAAACATATACTACGAATATGTTAAAATGTATTAAAAAATTAGTTTTTTCACGCGCATTTCACGAATAGGATAATGCCCAATGTTTATTTTTAAATAAGTATTTCAAAGTATATCAATACAAGATTATATAGGAGATGTTCATGTATATATAATTGAATGTTCAATTTGTTTATTTAAATTGGTAATTCAAAGTATATGAATGCAAGATAATATATGAGATTTTGATTATAATTGTTACTGAAATAAATGTTTGCAATTTTGTAAAAATGAAGTCTAAATACTTAGTTTAAAAATGATAGTATAAATAAATACCATTTTTGGTAATAAAAATTTATACATTTTAAATCATATTAATAAAGAAATACAATTACCTTTAAAGTGAACAACTGTGATGTAGTCCAAAAAATATTACGAGGTAATTTCCTGTTTCAATTTATTGTGTTATTTGAATTCTTCTTTGTCAACAAATCCTCCTCAAATAATTAATATGATTTTTTTCAAATTATTTTTAAAAAAATTTTCTATGTTATTAATAGAATACTTGGTAAATAAATATATAACATTATTTTGTATTATAAATTTGATATGGACGGAGTATTTAATTACAAGATAGTGTAAAAAGAAGACAATGAATAATATGTAATGAATATAATTAATTAATGAATTTGAAGGTAAAGAATCTTTTCATGGTAGAAAACAAAGACACTATAACTAATGAAATTATATCTCTTTTTATTTATTTTTTATTTTTTTTAATAATGAATAATTTTTATTGTAGAAAATAAAGACATATAACTAATGAAATTATATCTCTTTTTTAAATTTTTTTGATAATGAATAATTTTTATCGTAGAAAATAACAATATACTAATGAAATTATATCTATTTTTATATTTTTTTCATAGTACATGTTTAACAATTATGTAACTCTAATTGGGATGTGGTTCAAACCTAAGATCTTTCTTATAAAAATTAGAAATAAGGTCAAATTAGCCACTGAACGTAACCTGAAAGTGTAATTAGGCCACTAAACAAAAAAAATGTGCAATTAGGCCACTGAACACTCCAAATGCATGCAATTTCACCTGATAGCGTGTTACCTTCCATTTTATCATGTTGCCTGCTTACATGGATTGTGAGTTAACATTTTAAAATATTTTTTAATAATAAATTTTAAAAATAAAAAATAAAAAATAATTTAAAAATTTAAAAATTAATTAAAAAGTATTAAGAATTAATATTTTTTTAATTTTTAATTTTTATTTTTAATATGCATTAAATAATAAACTTAAAAATAAAAATTAATTAAAAATATTAAAATATTAATATTTAAAAATTAAAAAATTAATATTAAAAAATATTTATTTTTTTTTTAAATTTTATATTTATTATTAAATAATTATTTTAAAATGCCAACTCACCATCCATGTAAGCAATCAACCTGATGAAATGGAAGGTAACCTACTATCAGGTGAAATTGCATACATTTAGAGTGTTTAGTGGCCTAGTTGCACATTTTTTCATTCAGTGGCCTAATAATTGCACTTTCAGGTTACGTTTAGTGGTCAATTTGAACCTTATTCCTAAAATTAATGGGTAAGTTAAAAGTTAACGGAATATTCCGTTACCAAAGTTTATACTAATGGAACGTGAGGTTATTTAAAGGAACAAAATAATATAATAGAGCCCTAACATTATCATTCGTTTAAGTAAATAATTACTACAAATATATATATTTTTTCTTTATGTTAGAGCCCTAACTTTATTAGCTCTTATTAAAATTGTAGATATACAATATAAAATTTAACTTAAACATTGATCAAATAATTAGCCCGACTAAATACATAGCATTCAAAGTTAAACACCAAAAATTATAAATCAGAAAGACAGGAACATTGAAAATAATTTTCTTACATTTTTTAAAAAACAAAGTTAGGTTAAGTTTTTTTCATTTAATTAATCTCCTTTTGATTATATTTGAAACAAGACTATTTAAACTTATTAAATATCCTTAAGAACTATACTCAATAATAACTTAAAATAATATCCTTATATTAGACGAACTTAAAATAACTATTCTCCTTTGTTGCCAAGCACCTTATGCTCAGATGGTAGAATAGTGACTCTCTCAATGGGAGGTCTCGAGCCTCAGTGGAGGCGATACTGACTCTTTGTGCTCCAATAGGTTGAGAAAGTATGTTTGAACATACTACAATGTAATAGAGTTAGTTGTATTTAAAAAAAAAATTATTCTCCTTTGCAAGGTAAATAGGTTATTTTGAAGAATAGCTACTAAACAATAAAATAAACTTATTTTTGAGAATATTATTCTATTTTTAACTTATTTCATAAATTAAATGTATTGTAAGTAGTGTAATATACTTTCGGGTAATCGTTCTAAGGCAGTAATAATTTTTAGGGAAAAGGTACAAATAAGCCATCAAACTATTTGGAAATTAGCAATTAAGCCATCGAACTTGAATAAGCTCCAAATAAGCCACAGAACTCGGAAAAACAAAGTAATTAAGCCATTAAACCGGAAAAAGTTATCAATTAACATTTTTAACAGGTCATTTGCATTTTCCGGCGACCGGCGAACACTTTCGGCGACCGGCGATGAAGAAATCGTCGCCAGTTGCATTTCCGGCGACCAGATCTAGTCGCCTTCCCCAAACTGGTCGCCTTTTCCCAGAAATGGTCGCCCTCGCCATAAAATGAAACCGGCGACGATTCCTTCGTCGCAGGTCGCCGGAAGTGTTCGCTGGTGGCCGAAAAACTCATCGTCAGTGGCCGGAAAAGGCAAATGACCTGTTAAAAATGTTAATTGTTAACTTTTTCCAGTTTAATGGCTTAATTGCTTTGTTTTTCCGAGTTCAGTGGCTTATTTGGAGCTTTTTCAAGTTCGATGACTTAATTGCTAATTCTCAAATAGTTCGATGGCTTATTTGTACGTTTTCCCAAATTTTTACCTTTTTAGTTCTTGAACATTATTCTTGCCTAAATATTTGCCCTTAACACATTCTAATTTTTCGTAGAATACGTGTCCCACTCATTATTATTTTATTTAAACATTTTAAAATTGAATTAACATTTTACGTCAAATGAAATGCTAATACATACAAGAATAGTCATATTCTAATGTACTCTACTAATTTAAAACCTTAGATCTTTTCTTAAATATTAAATATTACTTAATATTAGAAAATACAATTAGTGTCTATACTTCTCTAACTATATTTCAAATAAAATATTAACTTTTTAGATGAAGTATTAAGAATGTGGGATTTTATGCCGCATATTCTTGTGTGTAGATCGAGGTCTAGCTTGGATTTATAATCATACAGGAATCAATGAAAGTCGGTCCAATTATATGCTACCACATTAACAATGTTTCATTGATTAAGAATTGTTAAATCAAGTCCGGTAAACAACAAAGCCAATACCATATGTCGGAGCTGTAGCAGTGGGGGTCACGTGAACGTCGGTTACTGATAATAATTTTTTGAATAATAGTACATATATTTATCAAAGATAGGAACGATTACAACAAAGTACAAAGAAATGGTTAAACCATTTCTTCCAGACAGATATAGAAACAATAATTTTCCTAGTTAGGCTACAGAAAACTTGATTCATAGACTGCATTACAAATTGGAAGGTTACTGATAATATTAACACTCTACAATTGAAACATGATGCAAAAATATCATAGAACACAATAATTATATTGTATACAATGGCGGAGCCACAATGGGGGCAGTGGGGGCAGCTGCCCCCACTGACCCACTCCATATAATGTATATATATTAATTATACTAATAATTTAACAAAGGTTAAGGTTGCTTAGATGGTAAGGCCTTTGTATACCATAGAAAGGGTAGTGTTCAAACCCCATAGGCTACAACACGGAGTTTAGATTTTAATTCTATTTTTTATTTTTTATTTTTTATTTGTGGGATTTGTGATTATATATAAAGCTTTCAATTCTCGCCAAAAAAAAATAAAGCTTTCAATTGGCCAAAGACCTTGTGGGCTAGTGGCACCGAGTTGCACTCATACGTGGGAGGGGTGGGTTTGGTTGAGAAAGTAGTTATGAACAGATACTACATTGTAACGGAATCAATAGTATTCACAAAAAAAAAACTTTCAATTGTATTTTCTTTAATCAAATTATTTATATTTTATATTTTGTTTTAAATATTTTTTATCTTGATGTATTTTGATTTTTCATCACTAGTTAACAACATTTATGACTTAGGTATCTAAATTTTTTTTTCAAAATATCTCGTTAATTTTAATCTTTCGCCGGTTCGCCCCCACTGAAGAAAATTCCTGGCTCCGCCACTGATTGTATACACAAGTGAGAGATGCTTTTCAATTGATAAAGGTGTCTTCAAATCCGGGATATAATCCTCACTATCACTTGTAAGTTTTGCATGAGTGTGCCGTTGTGAGTCCAAAGCACGCTCGAAGTGCATATAAAATTCAAAAAGGCTAGATTGAAGGGTAGTAAAATGACCAAACACACTATTTTCACATCTGAGCGTGATGTAGTCTTAAGTAAACTAATTCCTAAAACAAGATGATATCCAAAATCTTCTTAACTCAAGCATTTGTATAAACCAATTATTATTAACCAAGTCAAATTCTCCCATGAGCAATTTCCATTTACTCTCAAAATCAGCAGATTCTAAATAAGAGCTCAACACAATAGATTTTAGTTTGTTCCTAAAAACCTCATTCTTACTCAATGTAGAACCAACCTTTTCACCAACTTTACACATAATGTGCCACATGCAAAACCGATGTCTAGCTGTTGGAATATATTCTCAAAAATCACAAAGAAAATGAAAAAAATACAAAAAAAAACCCACGCAGGGTAAATAAACTAGGAAAATAAACCTACAAAAGGTTAAATAAACCTGGAAATGCCAAGGGGACGAAAGTGGACGAACTTGGGTTGGTTGGAAGCACGAGTCGAGTTGCCTTTGTCCTTAAAACCTTATTTATCGCCTCCCGGGGTGCTGGAGTGTTGCGGTCTAGCTTTCCAAGGATAAAACGTACTACGATTTTGGCGTTTGAGTGTATTATCCATCATCCAGTCCCCCACTTTCTTAAGATCTTGTGGATATGAAGTCTCGGGAAAGTATATTTATCCTCTTTCAACATTTTTTTTGCCTATAAATACCCACTCACCCATCATTTTTTACTTTTACTTTCTCTCTCTAACCTCTCTCTTCCCTCCTTCTTCTCTTCTTCCTTTGCCTTTTGCCGACCTCATACTGCTACCGGTAGGTCTTCCGGTGATCTTCTTCTCCCTTCATCTCCTTTCTTCACCTTCTCCCTTTTTTTTCGCCGATTGCCTTGCTGGACAGTCAGAAATGTCTGACCGCCTCGTGCGCTAGTCGGATAGGCCGACTGCCTCGTGAGGCAGTCAGCATTGGGGCTGACTGCCTTTTTTGGTTGATTTGATTTTTTTTAGCCAGCCTAGTTGACTGCCTCATGAGGCGGTTAACCTGGCCTCTTCGACTCTTCTTCTCTCTTTTTTTTTCATGACTGACTTACGTGGCTAGCCCCCTTGGCTGACTCTCGTGCTTGTCTCCATTGGATGACTCTCGTGGCTGTCTCCCATGGCTGACTTCCGGGCTGTCTCTCGTGGCTGTCTCCCATGGTCGACTCCCGTGGCTGTCTCCCCTCGCTGTCTCCTTTGGCTGACTCCCGTGGTTGTCTCCCTTAGCTAACTTCCATAGTTGTCTGCCATGGCTAACTCTTGTGGTTGTCTCCCATTGCTGGTGTATAAGTCTTCCACTTCCTAGTGAGTATGCGTCTCTTCCACATGGGGGTAGGTATACGTCTTCCATTGCTTAGTGAGTATGCATTTCTTTCACACGGTGGTGGGAATACGAGTCTGCCACTGGCTAATGGGTATATGTCTGCCACTGGCTAATGGGTATATATCTTCCACTCGGTGGTGGGTATAAGTCTTCCATTGCCTAGTGAGTATGCGTTTCTTCCACACGGTTGTGGGAATACGAGTCTGCCACTGGCTGCCACTAGCTAATGAGAAATGGGTATATGTCTTCTACTCAGTGGTGCTGCCACTGGCTAATGGGTATATGTCTTCCACTTGGTGGTGGGTATAAGTCTTCCATTGCCGAGTGAGTCTTTCACATGGTGGTGGGAATACGAGTCTGCCACTGGCTATATGTCGAGTGGGTGATGGGTATAAGTCTTCCCGGCGGAACATGTCGAGTGGGTGGTGGGTGGGTATAAGTCTTCCTGGCGAACTAGAACTGCATGTAGTATAAGTCTTCCTGGCAAACTAGAACTGCATGTATGTCGAGTGGGTGGTGTAAGTCTTCCCGGCGAACTAGAACGTGGGATAATAACATTTTATTATAACTTAGTCCGTAAGGCCAGCAAATTTCTAGTACACGAGTCCCCCATGTGCGCAGGAGAGAGCCTCTATACTATACACGTTAATTAGTCATAAAAGGACCCTTGTATAAATAGTGGGGCAAATCTTCTTTCCCAACTAATGTGGGACAAAAGCTACATAAGCTTTTTCCTCACCCAAATTCCATCTCAAATGGGTCTACTTTGAGAACCAATTTCTCATTCACCATTATCCATTTTGAGCGTACAATATATCGATCTCTTTGTCTAACTACGAAGAACTCGAATCTGCATTGACCCGACCCAAATCGAACGTGGATCCCACTTTAAATTGTACCACAAAATGGCCACTTAAAATGCCATTTTAGTGCTATTTTTCCAACACTAGCTTCCTAAAAATTCTTGGAATTGCCACTTTCATTGTTGGATCTTGATTAGTAACAATTATCCTGGACTCTGAACCCATTACCTTCTTAAAGTTTTCAAATAATCAAACATATGAATCAATGTCCTCTTTCATCAACAATCCAACAACAAATGTAATACTTTTTTATTTTTTATTTTTGGAATAAGGGTCAAATAGGCCACTGAACTACACATGAAACTGCAATTAGGTTATTGAACTAAAAAACAATGAAATTGGGTCCCTGAACTACACAAATCCATGCAAATTAACCCAAAGTGACTTGTTTAACTTGATCTTCCGGTTACCAACTTTAAAAATAATATTTTAAAATAATTTTAAATAAAATACTTAATTAAAATTAAAATTAAAATTTAAAATTAAAAAAAGGACCCAATTGACTTGTTCCTGTTTGTTGTTGTTTTTTTTAATTAATTAATTAATTTAAAATTATTTTAAAATATTATTTTTAAAGTTGATAACCTGAAGATCAAGTCAACAAGTCACTTTGGATTAATTTGCATGAATTTGTGTAGTTCAAGGATCCAATTGCATTGTTTTTGAGTTCGATGGCCTAATTGCAGTTTCGTGTGTAGTTCGGTTGCCTATTTGACCCTTATTTCTTTATTTTTTATGGTTATCAATCCCTGTGAAGAATGCAAAACCATGTCGTACCTACAAAATATAATATTTAAGGCATCACACTTAAGTATTCCGATTGGCATTTTTATCTACTTTAGAGTTCAAATTTATGCACTTAAAGCTTCAAAATTATGCAACTTAAGGTTTAAAGTTATACACATTATAAGGTTAAAAAGTTATGCACCTTAATTTTTTAAGTAGTGCATATTAAGGTTTAAAGTTATACCTTCCGGTGCACATTTTTGTGCCTAACAATGCAAATTGCTATCCACTTTAAAGGAAACAATTTATGCACCTTAAGGTCTAAATTAATGCTCATTAAGGTTTAAAGGATTGCCTTTCAATGCACAATTTTATATCTTCTAGTGCAAATTGTTATCCATCTAAAGCTTCTCAGTTATCCACTATAAAGTTACGAATTAATTTTAAGTGAATTTAGATTATCATAATTGGTCAAAATGATTGGTTGGGTCAAAGTGAATTTAAATTATCTTAAGTGAGAATATAAATTTCACATGTTTATATGGTCAAAATAATTAATGAATAAATTGGAAATTAATTCTCAAAATGTACTCTTAATTGAAGAAAAAAAAGTTTGAAATGACTTAGAAGCTTGTCTTGTCTCACATGAATTATTTACAATATGAAATACTTTTAGGGTCAGTTTGAAAATTTAAACAATGATTTCTAAAAAAATACTCATTTTATGGTGTTTTGCTAAAATTAAAAATAATAATAATAAAAGAAGAAATAATTTGGCTAAATGTTAACAAAATTGTTTTAAAAAAAAATCATTTCCTAAAAATGAAGAAAATCTGATACAAGATTATTATTTTTCTGAAAAGAATCTGTTACGAGATTATTTCTTATAGAATATTAATTATACATATATACAAATAGAAGACAATTTTAAAAACAAAACAAAACAAAACTAGCACAAAAAAGTAAACCAAATCAATATTATCCAATTTTGGTTTTGTGAAGGTAGTATGCAAAAAGTTACAGGGCGTTTGGTTGGGAGGAGGGAATTAGGGGGAAAAGAATTGTAATTAGGTGGAATTGCAATTCAATGAATAAAATAAGAATTGAAATTACAGTGTTTGGTATGCAAAAATAAAAGTACAGGGAATTGAAAGGTAAGAAGCGACAAAATGACTAAAATGTCATTATGTTGTGGTAGATGTTGTAGTAATAGTAGTAGTAGTAATAATAATAATAATAATAATAATAATAATAATATAATACTAATAATTCTTTCAAAAATAATAATAATAATAATAATAATTCATTCAAACAATAATAATAATAATTCTTTTAAAATAATAATAATAATATTAATAATAATAATAATTCTTTCAAATAAAAAAATAAAAAAATAAAAAATAAAAAGACAAAGGGTATTGGAGGAGGGGCAAAATTGCCTTTACACCAACAAATTGCCCCTCCTCTCCACCTAATTGCAATTCATGGCGAGTACCCCTGAATTGCAATTCATCATTTGGAGGGAATTGCAATTCTGCGGAATTGTAATTTTCTCTAACCAAACACTGTAGTTTGGGAATTTACTGTCGAAACTATATCCAACCAAACAGGCCATTAGTTTCAAAATAGATTGTGTTGGACAAGGTGGCACTGACTGGGTCACTGTAAAGTATTTCTAATTGCATTCTTCATGTCCATTGCTGAATTTCTATCAAAGATGGACTTGAATAGTTTTTGATAAATTTTGGTAGAAACTAAAGAGTATATGAGTTGTGCTACTACATCTTATTTTAGCTTTCTAGCTACAATGCCTCTTCCTCTATCCTTTAACTTTTTGAAGATCAACACATAAAAAAGAGTCATTTTCATTTTTGGTCCTACTGTTATTGGTGCATTGCCAATTTTAGTCCACTTCATTAATTTTTGCCACATTGTGGCTAGTCTTATTTAGTCATTGCCACTTTTAGTCCACCGTTAAAATTTTCGTCAAATAACAGTCCAAAACAGGGGTATTTTGATATTTTCATGCTTTGATCATCTCCTTTACCCTTTGTAGTGGTTTTCCTTACCGATTTTCATCCAATGAAGAGGTCCGGTAAAAGTCATGGCTTTGTAATGTGGCTCACATAGCTTTCGTCGGACCTCTTTCAAGGATGAAAATGTGTAAGGAAAACCACTACAAAGGGTCAAGGAGATGACCAAAGCATGAAAATACCAAAAATATCCCTATTTTGAACGGCAATTTGACAAAAATTTTAACGGTGGACTAAAAGTGTCAATGACTAAATAAGACTGGCCGCAATGTGGCAAAAATTAATGAAGTGGACTAAAATTGGCAATGCCCCAATAATAGTAGGACCAAAAATGGAAATGACTCCATAAAAAAAAAGATGAAGGTTTTGACAAGGTTCGAAAGCTTATTGTAGAAGAGATATTATGAAAAATTCAAGTGTAGTCTCAAACGTGATTTATGTATGAACGCGTTGACATTGAGGTAAGTATAATGATTGATGAGATAGGAAGGGAGAGAGAACCCAGAGGGGAAGTGAGATAGAAATTGAGCTAATCTAAAAGTGTATTTTGAGTAAAAATAAGACATTTTTTTTTGTTAAAATAAGTATTTTTTTCTCCTTTAGATATGATGGGTATTATTTGTTTATTTTTTAAAATAATCAAATACAGAGTACTAATTAAAAAAAAAATTCAGATCATTTATTTTGATTTTTTAAATTAAATTTTAGTGAGTAATGTTACACATCACTCCTCAAATTTTCATAATGACATGACACTATTTAATTAGATTTTAGTATTTGAATAAAAGTATCAAGTATGTAAGGTACTAAGGTCAACCAAATTGGTTAGTGTACATATGTGTTTCCATTTCTCTAAAGTATGTAAGGTCAACAAAGTTGGTTAGTATACAGATTTTTAGAGAGTTGTGTTTTTAAAGCCTCCTAAAACAAAGCAAAGGGAAGGAATGGAGAGAGCTACAAATTTGAAGAATTGAATTTAATGAACAATTTTTAATTATTTTTAAATTTTCTAATTCTCTATTATTATTATTATTATTATTATTATTATTTTCCTGAAAAATTAGAACAATTTTTCATTTTTTTTTGAAAGGAAGGTATAAATGCATTAATAATCAACCAAATGAGAAATACAGGTCGGTGGCACAGACACCCACGACCCCAGGACAGACGAAGAACCAGTTGCCCGTGCTAACACATGAGCTAAATGATTCGCTGACCTCCTGACATGGCGAACAGACACGTTCCCAATGTCATTAGCAATACAACGACATTGCTTAACTATTAAACCCACATACGAGAAGTCTGGTAAAACAGAATTAAAACTAGAACAAAAGTTGAGACTGTCAGACTCTAAAATAAAATTATTGACACCATTGATCTTCAACCACGATAACGCTTCCTTGACTGCCATAGCTTCGGCCAAATAAGGGTCCCGACCACAACCAAGCCGAGCACTATAAGCTGAGATGAACTTTCCCGTGTGATCCCTTACAACCACACCAAAACCGGCGCCATCCTCAAAGACTGCAGCATCAACGTTGCACTTCAAAATATTAGTCGGAGGAGGAGTCCAGCTGGTAGACCCCGAATTATCCACCAAAGAAACAATATTCCTAGAGTATGCCGAAAACCATGAATCATGAAGCCATAACGCCTGCCGTAATAAATCAACAGCACAAAATGTCTTACCCTTCCAGATTACATCATTCCTAGCCTTCCAAATCAGCCACAATTTAGCCGCAACATGCATTGTCTCTTTCACACTTGAGATGCACAACATATTATTAATCAGCAACACCAAACTACCAGTAAGCATAATATTAGAGCCATGCCAAACCTGAGCAACCTCCGAGCAAGAACAGAATAAATGATCCATAGATTCCATGTCAAACGAACAGAAAGGACATCCACCACCTGCCCACACATGACGAATTTTTAGCACTTCACGAACTGGTAAGATATTTCTCATACATCGCCATAAAAAATTCTTAACCTTGGGCGGGACTGGCAATTTCCAAAGTTTACGCCACTCAAGAAATTGCAGCTGCGGATCTGCATGGATAGAGGATGACGTTAATAATCTATAACCATGGCGAACTGTGTATAGGCCTCGAATATCACCTTTCCACCGCCATATATCCTGGGCATTGGGTGACACTGGTGTAGCAAAAATCCTGGGGACATCAGAAGGGACGAACAAGTCTCTCACCACATCTTCGTCCCAGGTGCCTGCTTCATTGAATAACCCACTCACTTTTGCATGAATTAGATTGTTAATACATGGAGTATTCAGACTCGGATTAACAGGATCAGCGAGCCAAGTATAACCCCAAATTGGCGTGTCTGTGCCATCTCCAATACGCCTCACAACACCCTCCTTCAACAAAGGCTGCCCTGCCAGTATGCTCCTCCAAATATAACTTGGGTTTGAACCAAGTTGTGCTTCTAGAAAACCACATGAGGGGAAATACCTGGCTCTTAGTAACTTGCACACCAAAGACTCCGGGTGAGATAAGATGCGCCATCCCTGCTTAGCTAATAGGGAAATGTTGAATTCATGCAACTTTTTATAACCCAAACCACCATAAACCTTAGGAAGACACATCCGATCCCAACTTAACCAATGTATACCTCTGCTGTCCGCTCCACCGCTTTCCCACCAGAATCGGTTCATCATTTTCTCAATACGATCACAAGTGGACTTCGGAAGTAGGTACACTGACATGGTAAAAATAGGGAGGGCCTGCGCAACGCATTTTAACAAAACATCTTTCCCAGCTCTGGATATCAACTTATAGCGCCATGAATCCAATCTTTCCTTTAGTTTCTGTTCCAAAAACCTAAAGGTGACAGCCTTACTACGTCCCAAGAACGATGGTAAGCCGAGATATTTTCCAAGGTCAATTGATACTCGAACATTCAGCAACGCGGCTATTGAGTCCCTCATCGCAATAGGAGTACTAGGACTAAACATGATATTGGATTTATCGTAGTTGATAGATTGACCTGAAGCTCCACAGTATAAGTCCAGAACATCCTTCACTGACTGGCTTTCCCTTGGACTGGCTTTGAAAAAGAGAAGGGTATCGTCTGCAAACAGAAGATGTGAGATCGAGGGTGCACCCCTTGCAACTTTAAACAGATTATAAACAGATACGGCGAGAGAGGATCACCTTGCCTAATGCCCCTTGTCGGGACAACAGAACCCACCGAATCTCCATTAACCAAGATGTTATACCGAATTGTGGTAACACACATGAGTACTATCTGTATCCAGGTTTGATGAAAACCCATGGCTGTTAACATACCCTCTAAGAAAGACCACTCCATCTTATCGTAGGCTTTGGCCATATCGAGTTTCATTGCAGCCCAACCTACAACTCCCTGCCTTGATCTATTAAGGTAATGGCCAATTTCCCCGGCCACAATAATATTATCAGTTAACAATCTGTCCTTCACAAACGCACTCTGACTCGGTGAAATTATGTTATCAAGTACCTCTTTCATTCGATTTGCCACCATTTTAGCAAGAACTTTGTAAGCCACATTACATAAGGCTATCGGTCTCAAATCAGCAACTCTCTCAGGCACCTTTTTCTTAGGAATAAGAACTATATTGTTGTCATTCAACCCATGTGGCAAGGAGCAAGTATTTAAACAATTTAACACAAAACATGACAAATCATGACCCACCACAGACCAAAACCGTTGATAGAAAGCGGGAGTCATGCCATCCGGTCCGGGTGATTTTTCAGGAGCCATATCAAATAAAGCTAGCTTGACGTCTTCAGTTGTGAATGGTCTTAGTAACCGGTCATTCATATCATCTGTTATACGCCTTTGTACATTGTGAAAAAAAGGAACATTAGGGGTAACAGAAGTGAAGATATCAGTGTAATAGCTTAGGACTTCATCATTGAGATTAGAACCTTCAACCCAATGCCCGTTATGATCCTTAAGCTTTAAAAGCTGGTTGTTACGTTTCCTAGCCGTGGCCGATTTATGAAAGAATTTCGTATTACTATCACCCTCTCTTAGCCATAGTTGCTTCGACCTTTGACGCTAAAACACTTCTTCCTGGGTAAGTAAAGACAGTAACTCCGATTCTAGCCACAAATACTCAGAGATAACAACTGGCAGGCGATTTTCACGAATAGCATCCAAGCGATTTCGTAAATACGAAATACGACGCCCGAACTTACTAAAATGATCCCCTCCCCATTTCCATAGCTGCTGACCACAACCCCGAATTCTTTCTTGGAAGGCTAAACCAGTACTGAGCCCCCATGCACGTTCCACAACAATCTTACAACCTTCATCATATAGCCAGGCAGACTCAAACCTGAACTTACGGCGCACAGCCCGCGAAGGTGAGGGTTCTAAGTCCAGGTGAATAGCATTATGATCTGAAGTTAAGGTCAGAAGATTATGAACCGTAACATCCTCGAATAAATCAGACCATTCCAACGTAGCCACAACTCTGTCAAGGCGTTCTTCCACCCAGGCATCT
>CM008336.1:5878385-5889305 GCA_002525835.2 Ipomoea batatas
TGATGCAGGCTCCTCCTATTGAAACTTCTTGCTCCGGTCCACTGATTGCTCTTTGTGAAGTCTATCCCCACTATCAGATTGGATGATTCCAGACCAGCTTCGCGTAGAGTCTCTACCACCTAAAGGAATGCTTGAATTTAATTCAGCAAAAAAGGATTCAAGTACAACAAACAAACAGACCAACCTTAGATTATAACTAGGTAAGGTTTATCATTTTATCCTGCAGCTCTCCTCATAAACTGAATCAAGAATCAGTCTCCATGAAACTAAGATCTTCTACTTACCAATTTTTAAGCCAGGGCTGTGTATAAAGGAGCATCTTCAATATCAAAACTAAGATCAGATCATTTTTAAGGTTTCGAGATAATGTTCTGCTGGGTGTTTTGTACACTAAAAAACAAAAACAAAACACAAAGAAACAACCTAGTTGAGTTTTGTTTAGTAAGATTAAGAAAAGGAGGTGGTTGATGGTAGTTTAATGTAACAGAAGGTTACCTGATCAAGAGAAGTAAAATTGTCACCAATTGTTTGGTACTTCTGCTGAAATTCATTTCTGGCATGGTAAGATGAAGAGGTGAAAGTTGGTTGACACTCACTGGCACTGCTATAGCTGTAGTAGTAACTCTGCTCTGTGCTTTGCTGCCCTCCCATTTGAAGGTCTTCACTGTTTTCTCCCAATTTTCTGCAGAAACTATTGATCATTTAATTTCATTACATTGTTTTTGTCAGGATATGATGCCAAAAAAGCTCTAGTCTTGGATTTTTCATTACAAAATTTCACCAAACTTGGTGAATTCAAACATGTTTACCCTACTATAATAATAAAACAAAGTATTGGGCAGTAAGACAAATGTTGATTACCTGATTGATATCATAGAGGAAAAAAAATGGAAGTTAACTTGAGTATGGGATGGTGAAATTTTCAAGGTTTCTTATGAGCTAAGCTAAGGTTTGTTTGATACTATTACTAGGCAAGTAAGTCTGAAACTTTTTTTTTTTTTTTTTTTTTGGGTCTGAAACAGAGTTGATTAAGGAAATGATGGATTGCCTTTCCTAAGATATGTTCCCGACAGCGACACCCTACCCACCTACTCACTACTCAGCCGTGTGAGAATTGAGAAATCAGCCTGCACACACGGACGGGACACGGTTTTACAAAAATGTTTAGAAATTGTATTGTCAGCTCGCAGAAACTCCCCGGATTTGTAATTTGGATTATCTGAACTAACACTCTGGACTCGAATTGAATTTTGAATTTTAGGTGAATCTAAATAAGTATTGGTTTAGATATTTTTAATTATGGTATATCTGAATATAAATTTTGTTCATTTATCGAGTGTTAAATTTATATCTATACTTAAGCAGAAATTTGAACTACACGGAGTTTTATTATAAGTATAAAAATATAAATTATATATTGACTATTAAATGTATTTCATTACTAATATTTTATTAATTTTCAAAACTTTTTTGTAGTACAATTTTCAAACTTAGGGTGTGTTTGGAAAGCAGGAAAATGACTTTTGGAAAATGTTTTCGGGAAAATGAGTTCATTTTCCGTGTTTGGATGTACTCTGGAAAACTGTCTTTAGGTGTTTGGTTCATTTTCCGGAAAATGAGTAGAAATATATAATTATATAATTTTATTATTCTAAAATATAAAAAATATATAACATAATAATATTTATTATAACTAATTTAAAATTAAAATTAAAAAAAGAAGAAGAAGAAGAAGAGGACGATTGCTGTGGTTTCCGGCCGGAAACCACAGCAGTCGTCCCTGCTTTGGTTTCCGCCGGACTGAAGGGAGGGACGGCTGCCGTCCCTCCCTTGGTGTGAAGCCCCATTTTCCCATCCGGAAAATGACTTCCGGATAAATATCCAGAAGTCATTTTCCGGAAAAACATGCCTATTTTCCGTGGTCACCACATTTTCTGGGTGTTCCTAAACACCCAAAGCCCGGAAAATGATTTCTCAGAAATCATTTTCCGGGCTACCAAACATACCCTTAATTATTAGTATTGTCTTATTTTTAGTTGATAGTGTACTGAATACTATAAATACACCAATAATGAAATTATTTAAAATTTTAAAATTGATAAAAATAAAATTTTAAATATTCCTAAGTTAACTTGAAATAAATTCACTCAAACTGAATTAAATTTAGTTTGAATATCGAGGGTAAATACCAAAATGTCAAATGAATGGTCACATAAAGGTAATATTTGGTTGGTCAAATAGAAGATTCATTAAATACCAAAATGGTGACGGAATTCTGCTAATAGTTACACTGCCAAAATGGTCACATTTACACAGTTGTCTAACTTGTGACCAAGAGTTTACCAAAACATCTTCAAATCCTTGTCCTCCAAAACAATGTGCTAATACATTACATCACCACTACTCATAACAAGTACCCTACTAAAACATAACCAGTACACTGCACATAACCACTGCCCATTAGTGTGCTAATACATTACAAATTCATGCCAAATATGCCAAACAGTCTACTTTCTCAGTGTGCTACTTCCTTATCAAATATGCTTCAGAATATGTGTATTTTATGCCTCCAATTGTTAGATATTTCTTCCTCGCAGATGTTGGTTCATTAGCAGCAGCAGCTGTTGTTGCAGTTGAAATAAAATTTGAAACAGTTGAGATTGCATTGTCTCCACCAGTGGCTTGAGATGGTTGTGATGACATTCCTTTCTGTAAAAAATTACATATTAGCTAAAGAATTAAAACTTCATGGATTGAAGTCAAAGTGCACTTACCATTTCATTTAACACAAAGTCAGGAACTTGTGTCTCAACTACCACATCTTCAAATTGCCCTTGAACTTCATGGTTTTCTTCTACCTGATGAGAGACTGGTTGTTGTGGCACATGGGAATGTGGTTGCTGTACGTACAAAGCATATTAGATAAGCATTAATATATAAGCACAGTATGTATAATAAAGTTTCATGCCACAGAGTTTTTAGTTTACCTCTTGTCCTTTTCCCTTGCAAGTTGTTATGTTATGACCTTTCAGGCCACATAGTTTACATTTTTTTTTTCACCTTTCTTTCCAAGCTTTGTCTGATAAGGTTTTTCAACAACTGGATCAATTTTTCTCTTTTTTTTTTGCCTCACAGGTTGTGCCTTATACTTTGGTGGCAATGGAGGTGGCAAATCTGTTTTGTGCCATAACTCTTCAGCTCTAATAGGCAAGATTGCAGGGCCATAAGCTCTCAAATACTGCTCCACAGAATAACAATGATGAACATAAAGCTCTGGAAGAGCACCCTTTTTCCTTATAGCTGCAATGGCATGTGAACAAGGGATGCAGTGAGGTCCCATCTCCTGCAACTACACTCCCTGTTACTTAAATCCACCTTGAAAGGCTTGAAGTTGTCATCATCTACTTGATAAATATCATCAACAGCTTTGTAAGCACTGAATATAGCACACTTATCTTTGCCTTCCTCTATCAATTTCAGAATTTTTGGATACACCATGGATGAATAATTCCTCATTTTGTCCCTATTCTTTTGCATCCTAGTCATCAGATATATTCTTATCTTCTCACACAAGGTTTGAACTGGCTTATCCCTGAAATTTAATATGCAACTGTTCCAAGATTCACACAAGTTATTGAGAAGCAAATCACACTTTGGGAATGTGCTGAAAAAGGCTCTACAGTAGTGTTTTGGATTCCTTGCACTTAACCATTCAAAAGCCTTAACATTCAAGGTCTTTAGCTTCTCCATTCTAGCATGATATTCTGCCTCTATATTAGCCTTACAAACTGCCCAGAATTGCATTTTCAGTACATGTTCTGTAAAACCATCCTTAAGAAAATTGGCATGCATATGCCTTGCACAGAACCTGTGTTCCAGCCCTGGAAACAACTCCTCAATAGCTGGTAGTAAACCCTTTTATTTATCAAATATTATTATCCAAGCACTAGGGTTATTAGACAAATTTAAGTCACTGTCCAAAAGTTGTAAAAACCAAGACCATGAATCCTTCAACTCACCCTCTACAATAGCAAAGGCCACTAGAAATATGCTATTATCACCATCTAAACCTATAGCACTCAGTAGTTGGCCTCCCTTTTGAGAACCTTTCAGGTGGCATCCATCGACCATCAAGCCCAATGATGGGTCTACCTCCTCTAATAAATCCTTCCTTGCATGCTCCAAAGCAAATGTAAAGCCTTACAAACCTAGGCCTTCCATTAACAATGAATTCACTGTCTAACTTCATCTTGACAGTGGTACCTGGATTACTTCTCATCAACTCCTCACAGTAGTCATTCAATAGTTTGAATTGTTCTGAATCTTGTCCATCTATTTGCTTCAAAGCTTTCTTTTTTTGCCAAAATGCTTGATTTCTAGTTAACTGACAGTTAAATTTTGCCTTCACATGTTCTTGAAATGGTCCTCTACCCCAATCTGTATTTACTCTAAACTCATCCTTAAAGAATTTAGCCAGAAATTCAGAAGTGACAACCTTGTTTACATCTTGATTTTCACATGAGTGAACATGGTTGTATGTCTTGATAGTAAAAAGGACAGTTTGGATTGCTTTTTGAACCAAAAATACTCCATTTGCAAATGTTATTGTGTCTACACACAACCCTTACTCTCCTGGCCTCATTTTTCTTAAACTTGACATCCTTCTGTCTCAAGGCTTCATGATATTCAACTTCCCACTTGAATTCCTTAGAGGAATTAAAAACCATTCCAGTCACAAATTTAAACCCTTCTTTTTTCATATTCCTCTCCTCAAACACATTCACTGGCCCACTTACTACTTCATCTGAATCTGAATCACACAAAATTCTCAACACTTGTTCAGAAAGATTGCATTCAACCTCAGCAAATTCCTCTTTCTGTTTCCCTAAACCATCTAAACCCGACCATGTGAACTAGTTGCAGTGTCCCTTACATCAACTCCTTCAACCTCAACAAATTCCTCACCAACACTGCCACTGATATCAACTTCACTTTCAACTGTATCATGCATTAGGGTATCATCTCCTAATTCCCTATCAATTTCTACCTCATAGTCCCATTGATCATCATATAGGTGTTTTACATATATGCCCAATTCTTTGTTCTCTGGAATGTCAATTATCAACCCTAGAATATCAGCATCACTACTTAGTTTCATAACTTTAGGTTTCCTTGTGTTCCCATACTTATACCAAAACTGGACTTTTTTTGTCACAAAACCTAAGTTGTTTGACCATCCTCCTCAAATCTAAAAAGCTGCCTTCATCACAGTTAAAATGGTCAAAATACTCCACTGTCCCATTTTTATAACTAAGCCTAGCTCTCAATACCAAATCCCCACCAATATGCATTTTTATGGTAAACACTGAGTCTTTCTCACCAACATCTAGACAAATAAAAATATACTATTCAAATACACTTAAAAGCAAAGCATTCACATACATAAAAGCAAAAAAGCACAACCACATGGTCCCCATCATTAACTTGCTAGAAATCAACAAACAAGAAGCAAACATTAAGCATATGGTCCCCACCCCTAAAATATGTATACTTAGACAAATTCAGAATATGGACCCCACCCCCAACTACATTTAGAATATACAACTACATTCACAATATACAACTACATTCAGAATATGTATTCCTAAAGCATGCATTTCGACATCACTGGTCCCCCACACTAATACTGCACACTAGTGGACCTACTGAACTCATAAAAGCACAACAAACATCCTTAAAAGCAGTAAATCACCCAAACACCAAAAAGCTTAACGAATCAGAAAAGCAAAGGTAAAGTAGCAAAAAACCCTAAAACCTAGCTACGCAAACTTACAACTTGGCGTCCCAGAACCCCCATTAATTGTCCGGGTGGTCATTGTGTTGATCCCAAGTCTTTAATGCCTCGGATTGTTCGTCGATTTAGGACTCCAGAGCTAGGGATTTTACTCTTCTCCGTCGAACTCCTTCGTCGTTGGTGAACTCAAACGGGCGATTTTACGTAATAAGAGGGAGAATTGGAATTTTAAATATGAAATGTCCACTTTGCCCTAGCTAAATCGAGCTCCTCACCGGCAATTAGACGGAATTCGGCCGGAAGGGTTAAGTTGACGCATCACATTTTATTTCAGGGGTTAAATCGATGATTACGGGATTAAGGGTCAACCTTGACAGTTCGCGAATAATTGAGGGACCACATAGGCGATTTACCCTTAAACATATAACCCTATGGTAGTGATGGTTGGTGCCATTACTCCTCCAAGTGCCTTCCTTTGGACTTTCTATTTAATTGTATTCAAATGCAGAATTCTTTGATTATTTATTTATTTATTTATTTTTGTGTTTTTTTGTTAATAACTCTAATGGTCCTCCGAGTATTAGAGTTTTACCAGTTGTGGTCCCTCGAGTTTAAAATGACCTCCAATGATCCTCTAAGTTTTAAAAAATAACTACTCGTGGTCCTTTTAGGACATCTCGTTGTCATTTTAAACTCGGGTTATTTTAAGAATTAGGACCATGGGTGGTTATTTTTTAAAACTTGGAGGACCATTGGAGGTATTAACTCAATAAATTTTTTTATTTTTTTAAAGATAAAAACTTAATTCATTAACTCATGAGCCAAACAGTTTACAAGATAATATGGCGGAATATCAAACTATTCCCTGCAACCTAGCACAGAAAAGGCCTCCCGAGCAACCCTGTGGGTGGCACAATTCGCATATTGCTTAACAAAATGGAATTATTCGACATCACCATTCGTATATGCCAATTCTTTAACGTCATCAACTAATAAACCAAAAGCAGAATTAAAAGATAAACCATTAATAGCTTGGAAGACAATATAGGAGTCCATCTCAACATCTACATTGCCCATTCCAGTGTCTTTCAGCCAACTAAGAGCTGCCTCTGTCAAACTAACAGTTTCAGCTTCCTTAACAGTGAAAGTGCCCATAACACGTATGTTCTTTTCTATCAAAAACCTTCCATCATTATCTCGTAGAACTCATCCAAGCCCCATTGCATTATTACTATGATCGAATGCAACATCCACATTTAGCTTAATTCTCCCACATGATGGCTTTACCCATCGCACGTCACTAACAGTTGCACTGACGTGGTGAATTGAATCATTTGCATGCTTCCAATTTTCTAAAAAAGGACATAACTTTTCTAAACATTGAATTCAAATCAAAAGCTAACTGATTCCAAACATACTCATTTCTGCTACACCACATTCCCCAACACACCATAACAAATGTAGAAAGCATATCATTACTCAAATCATTAACATAACCAAAGAACCACTCAATAATGTTATTACCATTTGCATGAACAGACGAAGGTAAGCCGAGCATATTCCAAATTCGAACAGCTTCATTACAAGTAACAAACATATATACATATACATACATATACATATATATATATATATGTGTATATATATATGTATATATGTATATATATATACATACATACAATATAATATATATATATGTATATATGTATATATATGTATATATATATATATATATATGGCTGGCACTTTCATTCTCCTCCTTGCACATGTGGCAAATTAATGAGCATTGGATATGTTTTGACTGAAGGGCATCCTTGGTAGACAAAAATGAAGAAGCCAACGGTTTTAACTTTTGGTGGTACATGCAAGTTCAATATTTTAGACCAAGGCCGATTATCCTGTACCATGCTTGTTAGCCGTTTATAGTATGACTTAACAGTGTAATTCCCTTTCTGATCTTAATACCAAACCCACAGTCTGGTGGCTTACACAAACTAATGGAAATATTCATAATTAAATTAGCGTATCGAGCATTAGAAATGCTTCTAATACGATCTGCATTCCAACTCGTACATTGATCATTGAGTAATGTCGCAATCGGAGCATCATACACCTCTTCATGCACTGGCGTTTGGGTATACGGTCCTCTGCCGCAGGTAACCAAGCATCACTTCCAATAAATGTATCAAGTGTTAGGAACCCCGAGTTGTTGATTTTGATGATACCAAGCTATACGAGGAGACCCCTAAATTTTCGTAAGTGTCTTAGAATAGTTTATGCTTATTTCTGTCAATCTTGTAAGGCAAACGAAGTCTTAAGTTATCTAAGGACTCGGGTCTCGCCGAATAGGTAAAGATTTCAACAGAGGTATGTTTCACTCGAAGACATGAAGACTCGAAGACATGAAGAACCGAAGATTAGGATCTTAGGTCAAAACCGGGAAGGGCCAAGATTCTATAACCGAGCAATCAAGGATGTGATTGACTCGAGGAGTTTAAGAAAGAATGATAAGGTCAATCATTATTTCTCACAATCAAGGCAAAGACATTCTCTGATAAGTTGTCTTATCTATTGCCTTGAAGATGGGTATAACTGAATGTCATTTTGGGTCCTATGCAAAGATCCCAAGGAGCATTTAATGATTGTCACCTTTTTGAGGGACAAAAGGCATTTTGTCCTTATCTAAAAGTGGACAAACGGCTAGAAAGTACTGACATTCTAAAAAAGGAGAAAACCTTACCCATTGGATATTACCCACTGGACAATAGGTTTGAATTTCAATCTCTCTCCAACGGATCTGAAATTCCACCTATAAATACCCTTGTCCCATCTCACTTTGACAAGGTTGAATTGCGCGAAATATTGTTGATCAAGCGAAATATTTCCAGTGTGATATTCACAAGCTTACTAAGTATTATTCAGTTTTATTTGGAAGTTCTTGTGAGCTTAACGAAGGAAAGCTCAAGAATTCCAAGTTGGAGATTTATCATACTTATTCAACCATCTCTACAAGTGAAGTAGAAAGAGGCGGAGTAAACTTGGAAGAAGTTGAAAAACCTACCACAACAAGGCTGTCGGGCTTAGTGATCAAAGGAGCTTGTTGTAACGGAGATTGTACTATAAGGGGAATATAGTGCAAACCTTCACGTGTTGTGAAGAAGAGTGGAGTAGGCTTCGTTAATAGCCGAACCACTATAAAAACTCTCTCTCTCTCTCTCTCTCTCTCTATCCTTTTTATTACCTTACGCATTGCATTGCATACACAACTCAAAACTAACTTTCTTCATAACAAAAACCTAGTGCAAAGTAAAAGATAAAATCTTGTTATAACCCTTTCCGCTGCGTTTAACTCCAAAAAGTTTTCAAAATTCCCTTGAGTCTATTCAACCCCCCCTTCTAGACTCATAGCGTTATCACCAGGACCAACAAGTGGTATCAGAGCTATGTTTCTCGTTTCAGGTTCATCATCATTTTGTGCTTCTTTTTCGAACTCGTAAGCCTTCAGATCATTGAAGATCTGTGTAGTACTCGTGGTTTTGAGATCTCTATGATCCCGCATAGCTACGACTTTCATTTCCCAGCTCTTGGGTAGTCCTCGGAGAATCTTTAAGCTGATCTCCTTTTGTGTTAGCTTCTTTTCGTCAAGATCATTGATCTCCATCAATAGTTTTATGAAACGAGCTTTGATTTCAGTTATGGACTCCTTTGGGTTTAGTTTGAAGTCCTCAAACTTCTTCATGGCGATGGTCAGCTTGTTCTCCTTTTCTTGCTCATCTCCATCACCGATTAGCATGAGCACATCCCAGATTTCCTTAGCATTCTTGCACTTCCTTACTCTCGGAAACAGGGATTCGTCCAACGACTTGTAGAGGATATCCTTGGCTATATTGTCGAGATTTACTCGAGTTCTTTCATCAGTAGTAAGTAAGGATTTCTCCTTTGGAATCATCTCAGGTGACGTTGGATCAGTGACAACACGATTCGGATTGACCTGTAGTATCTGGATGGGTCCATCAGTTATCACATCCCACATCTCATCATGCATGGCAGATAAGTGAGCCTGCATGCGCACTTTCCAATCATCAAACTTATCCAGGTTAAACATAAGGAAATGCCTATGATGTTCCATTTTAGACATGGTGCAAAGTTTCAAAATATTTTGATAAAATTTTTAAAGAGGATCACCAGGCAGTATACACAGAGCTAGTTAGCTGATTGGGCTCATCATTTGCGCAAGTAGTCTGAACTCCTGTATTGGAAGGATGTATGGTTCGAGAAGGAGGAATTTGACCTCCAGAAGGGTCATTGTCATCATCATCATCATCATCATTATTATCATCCTTATCATCTCGGCATCCTTGATTCTGATTAGAATCCGAATCCTCAGCATCCTCGTCATTGTGTTGACGACTCGGGCCAACATCTGGTCGTAGATCCCTTATTTCAGTTTGTGCTCGAGAGATGTTGTGAACTTTGACAATTTGCATGTCTTCCAACATAAGGCGTTCCCGAGGAGTTCGGTAGCCAACATTTAAGTCAACAGACTTGCCATACCGAGTGGTCTTTCCTTGGAGTTTTTCAGCAAAAACCCTTTCGATTTCATCCGGCCGTGTGGCATCAAAAACTGATCTTGTTCCCATCCAATCCAATGCCCATTCTTCTTCTTCGGCCATTTCACTGATTGTACTTGCTATGACACGAAGGCTTGACATACGCCATTCCTGCCAGTTGTAAATTCGTGCAAGTTCTGTTCTCAGTATCTCCTCGTGAGAATATTCATTCAAAGAGGCTTTGATAGGAGGCAATTCAGCTTCAATGTTCTCAAGTGCTAACTGTTGAGCGAGTGCTGCATCGGCACTAATTTGTCTGGCGACGAGATCAGGATGAATAACGAGTTGTTGATTGGATACAGGAGCAATAGGTTTGGGTGCGACAATTGGGAGCTCTTCAATTCGGATTGTTGAAACATTCGGCCATTGTAAACAAAGATGACAGCTGACATAATCAAGAGCAATTATAATTCGGGCCATCGAAGGATTCATGTGCTCGGTGATTTGTCGTTGAACAATGGCAGACATCGGTCGATAGGACTGGTTACTTGCATCCAAACCATCACCTTCTGATTC
>CM008336.1:5896617-5929127 GCA_002525835.2 Ipomoea batatas
GAAAATAAATTTGCAGAAATATTGTGAGTTTATTAAGACATCTGAACATTGTTTTTCAGAATAAGGCATTCAGAAAGTTGAAAGATGATTACCCCAAGAGTCCAAGGCTTAATGTTGCCTGGTATTGCTGAGGTATCTCCATAAGCGCAGCGAGAGCAAACTCGGCTTCTTTCTGGGTTTGTGGAACATTCTTCGACATAATCTCTGTGAAGTTCACAAACTGCAGCCAACAACACAACAAGTTTTATTGACTCTGAATTCTCAAGCCAACCCATCCACCAGAAGTACAGATAGATCATTGTTAAGAAAATGAGACCTGAAAGTTATCAAAACTCCGAGCAGGAATGCTGTCATCAAACTTCCTCATCATATCCCATGGTCCATCGCCAACTCCAACCAAAACTATTGACAGAGGATAGCCACTACACATACATACATACAAACAAGAAAGATAACAAATTACGTGATGCGTTCCTTTTATAGCAAGAAAGAAACACCACTCTTGAGTCAAATCTAACCTTGCTTTGACAATGGCATCAATTGTGTTCTGTTCTTGAGGACTTGGATGATATGAATCCATGCCTTCATTTTGCGGTACCTTCAAAACCATGTTAAGTGGTTCCCTGTTAGCGTGGTGGAGTATTGTGGACATGAGAGTGGAATGAACTCAATACATCAAAAGAGTGGGCATTTCATTCTAAACTAATTCCTATGTAGCAAATGGAGGCTTACCCTCAAAAAACCGGAAGGGAAATGAAAATGACTCAGGAAGACTTGGTGAAATGAAGGGCTGGGAAAATTTCAAGATGGAGATAACCCACTCACCTGCCCATCTGCAATTATCAGCAAAACATGATACTGACCACCACTGTCATCAACAATTCCAATAGCAGTTTCAATTATTGGGGCAAAGGATGTTGGTCCTGTGGAAGAAGAAATAATCATAAGTTTTTCTTGCCTTGGTAGAAGGCTAAAAGCCAGCCAATGCACCAGAATGAAGAAAATTTGAAGAATCATGAGGGGTCCCCCACTCCACCCCACCTGATAAATGGATGTGTGGAACTATTTCTCTGTAACGAGTCAAAGCCTCCTCAAAGCCATTGCAGGGCCTGTTGTCTGGATAAAAGCTGAACACATCCTGATCATGTGTAGTTACTTCAAGAGGGAAAGCAAAAGTGAGAATCATTAAAAGCATCAGCAGCATCATGTGACATGAAAAACCAGAAAAGTTGTGATTTGTGCATACCATCTCCAAATCCAAAACATGGAATAAGGTTATCCTCATCAAAAACTGTGAGTGTCCTTCCTATGATTGATATTGCGTGTTCATAAGGGTTCAAGCCGTTGCCAAGGTGATGCAGGCTCCTCCTGTTGAAACATCTTGCTCCGGTCCACTGATTGCTCTTTGTGAAGTCTATCCCCACTATCAGATTGGATGATTCCAGACCAGCTACACGTAGAGTCTCTACCACCTAAAGGTATGCTTGAATTTAATTCAGCAAAGGAGGATTCAAGTACAACAAACAAACAAACAAACCAACCTTAGATTATAACTAGGTAAGGTAATTAAGGTAAGGTTATCATTTTATCCTGCATTTCTCCTCATAAACTGAATCAAGAATCGGTCTCCATGAAACTAAGATCTTCTACTTACCAATTTTTAAGCCAGGGCTGTGTATAAAGGAGCATCTTCAATATCAAAACTAAGATCAGATCATTTTTAAGGTTTCGAGATAATGTTGTGCTGGGTGTTTTGTACACTAAAAAACAAAAAACACAAAGAAACAACCTAGTTGAGTTTTGTTTAGTAAGATTAAGAAAAGGAGGTGGTTGATGGTAGTTTAATGTAACAGAAGGTTACCTGATCAAGAGAAGTAAAATTGTCACCAATTGTTTGGTACTTCTGCTGAAATTCATTTCTGGCATGGTAAGATGAAGAGGTGAAAGTTGGTTGACACTCACTGGCACTGCTATAGCTGTAGCAGTAACTCTGCTCTGTGCTTTGCTGCCCTCCCATTTGAAGATCTTCACTGTTTTCTCCCAATTTTCTGCAGAAACTATTGATCATTTAATTTCATTACATTGTTTTTGTCAGGATATAATGCCAAAAAAGCTCTAGTCTTGGATTTTTCATTACAAAATTTCACCAAACTTGGTGAATTCAAACATGTTTACCCTACTATAATAATAAAACAAAGTATTGGGCAGTAAGACAAATGTTGATTACCTGATTGATATCAAAGAGGAAAAAAAAAACGGAAGTTGAGTATGGGAAGGTGAAATTTTCAAGGTTTCTTATGAGCTAAGCTAAGGTTTGTTTGGTACTACTACTAGGCAAGTCATGGTCTGAAACAGAGTTGATTAATGATTAAGGAAATGATGGATTGCCTTTCCTACTCAGACGTGTGAGAATTGAGAAATCCGCCTGCACACACGGACGGACACGGTTTCACACTTTCACTAAAATGTTTAGAAATTGTATTGTCAGCTCGCAGAAACTCCCCAATGCGTAATTCGGATTATTTGAACTAGCACTCAATACTCAATCGAATTTTAAATTTTAGGTGAATCTGAGTAAGTATCGGTTTGGATATTTCTAATTATGATACATTTGAATATAAATTTAGTTCGGATATCATATTAAAATTATGTCATGCTTAAGCCGAAATTCAAACTAACATGAAGTTTTATTATAAACATAAAAATATAAATTATAGAGTTAATTACCGGAATAGTCCCTCGACTATAGCGAAATTACCAATTTGGTCCTCGACAATTTTTTTTGTCCAATTAAGTCCTCAACTTTGAAAATGTTAACCAATTTGGTCCTCCGTTAGGTCAAGGGTCAGAAATCTGTTAAAATTGAGGGCACTAATGGAATTTTACATCTCTTTATTGGTTGCCCTGCCTGCCCGGACTGCCCACAATTCCTAACTACAAAGAAAGGGCTAGTTCGAGATTAAACGAGTGTATTAATTTGGCTGCAGCTCCGTTCGGATTCTCTCTAGCAAATTAATTCCGGTGGGTGGTCGAAATTCCTAGGCGAGCGAATCTTCTATGTTGGCAGCTGCAAATTGGTTTGTTCAGCAACAAACTTCTGGTTGGCAGCAGTGGAGAATTTCTAGCGCAGCAACAGCTTCGTAATTCCAACAGAGCAATTCTAAATTTCTGGTTGCAGCAGTTTCAATCTGGGCGGCAACAATTTTGTTCTTTAGCAGCGAAGAATTTCTTGGGCGCTTGCGGATTCGTCCTGGTTCGTCAGCTTCAAAATCCTCCTGGTTTGCAGCAGAAAACTTCTTGGCTTCAATACTGATAATTTTTGGAGCGGTTCTAATTTCATAATTTAAGTCCATACTAGGTTTTTGTTTGATTTGCTTAGAGATATGCTATGGTAATGATTTCATATGATTAAGCATGTTGAGGTTTAATTTTAATTTTTTCTACCCAGGACATGAATACATTAGATTTATGTTGGCTGGTGCATTAGCTCTCTGGTATTAGATAAATTTAAATAAGAGTGGAACTCTGGTATTAATTTAAATAAGAGAGGAAATGGAGCTTCTCACGTGAAATTACAGTTATGTCCTCCATTTTAACAGATTTTTAACACCTGACCTAACAGAGGATCAAATTGGTTAACATTTTCAAAGTTGAGGACTTAATTGGACAAAAAAAATTGTCGAGGACCAAATTGGTAATTTCCCTATAGTCGAGGGACTATTTCGGTAATTAACTCTAAATTATATATCGACTATTAAATGTATTTCATTATTAATATTTTATTAATTTTCAAAACTTTTTTTAGTACAATTTTCAAAACTTAATTATTAATATTGTCTTATTTTTATGGCCTGTTTGGTTGATTGTAGTTTGGGGGCATTGAATTTCAATTTAATGAATTCACAAACTACGTTGTTTGGTTGGAGGGCAATTCCCTCCAAATGATGAATTGCAATTCGGTAGAGAGGATGGACAATTTTGTTGGTGTAAACTCCCATGCCCTTTGTCTTTTTTTTTTTCTTTTTTTTTTTTTAAAAAAATTTTTGAAAGAATTATTATTATTATTATTATTATTATTGTTGTTGTTGTTGTTGTTGTTGTTGTTGTTGTTGTTGTTGCTGCTACTACTACTACTAGATAAAGGCATGTTAGTCTTTTGTTGCTTCTTATCTTTCAATTCGCTGTACTCCTATTTTTGCATACCAAACACTGTAATTTTAGTTCCTACTTTATTCATTGAATTGCAATTCTCATTGAATTACAATTCTTTCTTCCCCTTAATTCCCTCCTCCCAACCAAACATCCTGTTAGTTGATAGTATACAAGATACATAAATACACTAATAATGAAATTACTTAAAAACTCAAAATTGATAAAAATAAAAGGAATAAGGGTCAAATAGACCACCGAACTGCACATGAAACTGCAATTAGGCCATTGAACTCAAAAACAATGCAATTGGGTCCCTGAACTACACAAATTCATGCAAATTAACCCAAAGTGACTTGTTTGACTTGATCTTCCGATTACCAACTTTAAAAATAATATTTTAAAATAATTTTAAATAAAATAATTAATTAAAATTAAATTTAAAATTTAAAATTAAAAAAAGGACCCAATTGACTTGTTCCAATTTTTTTTTAAATTTTAATTTTAATTAATTAATTAATTTAAAATTATTTTAAAATATTACTTTTAAAGTTGGTAACCGGAAGATCAAGTCAACAAGTCACTTTGGGTTAATTTGCATGAATTTGTGTAGTTCAGGGAGCCAATTGCATTATTTTTTAGTTCGATGACCTAATTGCAGTTTCGTGTGTAGTTTGGTGGCCTATTTGACCCTTATTCCAAAATAAAATTTTAGGTATACCCAAATTAACTCGAAATAAAGTCATGTGAACCAAATTAAATTTAGTTTTGATATCAAAGATTAAAAATATCACCCAAATTTTTTCAAATACTTAGAATAAAATTCAAGTATCACCCGAACTAGCTACCACTCCTAGCTGGCTACCTGTAAAACCCACTAATCCAGAATCAGGACTAGAATTTTTTAACCCTTAAAATTGAAAGTGGTCGTTTTTAGCTAATTTAATTTTGACTTACCTCAAACCACAAACGGTATGCCAAGTCATACGACATTTTTGTTGTTTGCCTACCATTGATTGGCTTAAATAAATCGCTTAAACTTGAGATTTGAGTTAATATAGTATGTAACACACTAACACGTGAATGCAATGCAATGTTTATTATGATTAATAGTTAAACAAATTTCACTTTTGATCCCTTGACTATTATATATGTATCAAATTTGATTATTGACTATTAATATTTTTAAGTTAGATGTATTACGTACTATGTAATTTGTATCACATTTGATCCTTTACTATATTTTCAAATTAAGTGCATGACTATATAATTTGTATCACATTTGGTCTTTTCAAATTAGGTGCATGACCAAATGTAACATCAACATGGGAAGTTGATGCCATCACCTAAGTCACTTTTTTTTGGAATTTTCTTTTAAACATATAACCCTATGGTAGTGATGGTTGGTCCCATTACTCCTCCAAGTGCCTTCCTTTGGACTTTCTATTTAATTGTATTGTAATGCCGAATTCTTTGACTTTTTTTTATTAGTAATAATCACTTGAAGTTAAATATATCTTTCACCTTCAAAAAGCCTAATAAGTTTTGAGTTAATATCTCCAGACTCCAATGATCCTTTGAATATTATAATTTTATCAATTGTGATCCTTCATATTTAAAATGATCTCCAATGGTCCTTTAAGTTTTAAAAAATAACTTTAAAAAATGTTATATTCTGTATATTTCACTTTAGTTTGAAATGCCTCTCCCTAATTGAGGCATTGAGCTAAGTCTATCTTTTCACCTATGAAAAAAATAATATATTTGAAAGCAAGAAGACTAAATATAGGGATCGCCATGAACAACGGAGAGACAAAAAGTAGGATTAATACTTGGTAAATGCACATCTTGATGTGTATATTCATCAAAACTAGCAATATGTATGTATCAATCCCACATGCAAATTTTGTACAATGAAAAGAAAAGCTGTAAGTGGAAATTGGAATATGGTTAGTCCTAGTAGTTAAAATTTGGCAGACATGAGACATCACTTTCAAAATGGAAAGATTATATGCTGGCTGGGCTGCTCAGCAATGGAGTCTGCATAATATGGTTAACAAAACAGGATCCTTCTTCTTCTTCTTCATACATGCACATCATTATCTTCTATGATCATCCATGACACAACTGGATCACTCTTCGAATCATTTTATGTGTATATTAAAAGAAGCAAGCGCAAACATCACCTCCTTCCAAACGCCTTATGATGACTTCTTAAGCTTTGCTAATTCCTCCAACACATTTTTTAGAGGCTCTTCCACCTTATTTTTCTTGCCCTGTGAAAAGTAAAACAAAAACAAATTTCAAGGGAAACATCAACAACACCATAATGCTTGTGTATTGGGTTCATGACATGGAAATTCATGAAGTAATGATAAACAACGATATGATTCCAACGCTTCAAAAACAAAATTTCAAATGTATTTCAAAACCATAATTCAATCTCACAAACCTAATTACAGCTTTAATTTGTACAACTCCTTACCCTTACAAGATAAAAGGTTTAGACGCTGTTTGGTAAAATAGTTAGCTTATCATTCAATTTTGGCTTATTTGACCATTATTAAAAGGATTGACACACTTCCTTTTACTAAAGGACCCAATAAATAAATAAATCCTAAAGGTAATTTAACTTTTGCTTTCAAAAGAAAATGATATTATCATATACCTCACCAAGACTTCAAATTAAAATGACTAATATATTTTACCTTCAAGGATGGGACAAGTGCAAAAACTTCATCAACAAATTCAAGGTGAAAGTTGGCAAACAAGCACATCTGCAATCCTAAACATGTAAGTAAATGCATTGCAAGAATAGCTGAATATAAAATATTAACCAGTTAAAACTAGATACCTCGCCATCAGATACACCACGCTCCTTCAAAGGTCTAATATGAGTTAATGGCACAACGGCTTTAGAGAGAAATAGCAAAAAGTGTATTCATATGGCATACAATGATTTACATTTATAAAAGGATACTGGAGTGCTTGTTTAACCGTCTTTGAATTCTCATAAAGTTTGTGTCTTCGTGCATACATTAGTCCCTTGTCAAAAGATCTGGTGGCAAAATAATAAATTAAAATTAGAAGACTCACAACCAGTTTAGAGTTTTGAATATAATTATGGTTTATGATTATGAAGGGAAAAAAGCATCTATGATCCCTAAAAGGTAGTACGGAGTAGCATTTTGTAAATTCAAATTTTCCGTATTAGCTGTCCTCCAAAGTGACTATTTTGTGATATGGGGGACCAAAATAAACACTTTACAAGATAATTAAGGAGTAGATAGTAACACCTAGTATCTTAAGGATTGAATTAAGAAAACACTACTACCATAGGTACCAAAAGTGTTTTTTCCTGATTATATGAATAATCAAAGATCTAACACTTATGGATCATTGGCTTAAATGTATTGTACAATCCATGATCTTTGCAAATAGTTAGCAAGTAGATTGCTTAATCTATAATCTGTCAATAATAAGAATTAATAAGCTTTACTAAGCATGCACATAATAATTAAAGAAACAAGAGCCATATCTTTTTTATGACAAGTCATGAGTAAAAGGCATAAGATGCTACCCACACAGGAAGTTTTAGGGTTGGATCTTCAGAGAGTACAACCATTTGCTCCTGGATCCCTTGCAAGATTTCTGCAGCCTCACAATCCAGCATGCATTTAGTATTCCCAGAAATTTCTGCAAATCCAGAGATCAATAGTTTTAGGAAAAAGAAACGGGGATACCAACTATAAATACAATTAGCAAGATATCCAATGTGGCACAGCTAAATCTTTCAGGAGTGAACTTCCTAAACAAAGGAAGTGAAGAACATTTTCATTGCAGAAAGGTCATCTATTTAATTTTCCTTTGAATAACAGAATAGATGAGTACCGATAAATTGAAAAGTAACATGTAGACGCTGAAAGGAAGTTGAAGTAGCAACCACTATAATTTCTAGGCAACATTTAGAACATACAATTTGTTTTAACTTCTGAAGTCATGGAAAATACTTGGAGAGAACAAGGAAAATGAAAAAATAATTCAGGCACAATTTTAGTTCTTTGTTTAAGCATTTCAAATGTTTGAGAGCAAAGTCATCCTCCTTAAAATTAGAATTAGATAAAGGGGGAAAATAGAAAAGAAGAAAATGTAGGAAAGAGAACTAGAAAGGTAAAAATTATGAACTGCTATTCTATCAAGTGTAGTATCCAAGCTAGAAAAATGATTGGCAACTAAAATTACATATTTACGCTAAGATAGTAAACAAACCTTGCTCAGCCCTGAGCTCCAAAGGAGTAGGTGCTTTTGCAGTTTGGCCTTTGCCACTTTTTCCAACCTTGTCTCCTTTTCACAATCACAAAATGTATTTCCACCAAAAATAAAAATTAATTCTGAAATGGAAAAGAAAGTGATTGCATGGAAACATTTTTGGTATTCAATAGTACTAATAGGAACCTAACCTTCGCCAACTGGTTTATCTGCTTTCCCATTAGATTTCATGAAACTCCCATCTAGTGAATCTAGCATTTATAATATTGAACATTGAAGACATCAAGCACCATAAATACCAGATATATGAAACATGAGATATTTACAGAAATATGTTTTTTTTCCCTTTTTAAAGAAAAAATTGAACATAATAAGATAAATGCTGTCAAACAATTATCTAACCATCAGAATCGAATTGAAATTTTCTTCCTCTCTTTGTCTTTCCAGAGCTATCATCCTTCCCTTTTGCAGATGCTACAAAATTAAATACACTTTTAGAGAATTGTATTCAAATAGAATCCAATGGAAACATACACTGCTTGAACAAGTAAAACACAAGATATAAAATGCTTTCTTCATTAAACATGTTAAAGCATTAATGTGCACCTATTACTCCAAAACAATAAAACAAGAATGTGTTTGCTACATAACAATTGTTGAGGATAATTTATATAAAATATAAATGTGCAGTAGTTGAGACGGAATACATCATTTAATTTGCTACCAATATAGAGACTACGTTCAAGTGTTACTTGTGCCCCATCAAAGCTCACATGAGAAGAGTGTATAATAAATAATATAAACAAAATAGTACTCCCTCCGTCCCAAAAGGCTTGACTTAGGTTATTTTTAATCCAATTTTCATAATATTAGGTTTAGTATAATATACAAAATTTATATATTTAAAAACTACACTAAAAGTCCTATTAAACACAAAAAATCAAATTTAAAAACAAGTAAAAAATACTAAAGAAAATAAACAAAGAAGAAAGAGTTGGTTTGACCAATGAATAGTAAAAATGTGACAAGAGGGAGTATAAGTTTAGAAAAAAGACATAAGCAACACTACATCCAGCACAGTCCAATCACAGAAATTTCATATGTTAAAACGCATTAAGCAGCAAACACAAATACATACATACATACATACACAAAGAACAGAGAAAACTAATAACAGGACTAATCAAACGCACAAGTATTGAGATAATAAGATAACGATCAAGGGGTGGAATTACAAGTTTTGAGAGCAGATTTTCCTCCATTAGGCTGCGATTTTCCTTTCCCTCCTTTTCCCGACATTGATCTTCCCTAAAAAATGCATATGCATATATACATACGCATTACAACACAAAATCAAATACTCAAATGTTGTAAAACCGAGAAACAAACTGAAACCCCTTTTTGGGACTCAGAAGTACTACTGGCTGGTGATTTTATTCGGGGAAATCAAATGAAAAATATTTGACGAATTAGTTTTCTAGCGTGAAGTAATTGAGAACTCAATTATTACTCATCGAAAAGCTTAGCTTTCAGAAATCTGCAAAATTACCTGAAGAGCGAAAAGGGAGGAGCTTCAACTGAGCAGTGGCGCAAATAAAGCAGAGCAGAGTATATTAGGGAGAAACGTGAACTGAGTGCAGAAGAACATAGAAGAGTGAAGGAGGTATACGTATGAACTATGGAGTGTATAGTTTATATATATGGCGATCAATTGTAGCCGGTTAGGTTGACAACAACAAAAAATATTTTATTGGGATTTGGGAGAATATTTTCTTTATAAATTTAACAAACAAAAAAAAAAGATTTTGAGGGAAATGAATTCATTATTCTTGTTTGGCATTTTATTTTTTCTATATTTTTTAATATTACTTTCACATATCTTTACTATTGGGCATCCACAATAGTTCTCCCATTTTCTTACCCAACTCTTCCCTTTCACATTATAATCCATCTTGTTAGAATTTGTTCGTTGTGCTCGTTGGCCATTAGCTCTAACCGATGAACATTGTAGGTAAATAGAAAAGAGGGAGAGAGTGAGAGACAACAAAGAGCAGGGAGTGTTTCATTTCATCAGCATATCTAATACTACATTTACACATATATAAAAGAGGTACAATGATGGGATACATAATGAGGAATAATTGTGTCCGTTACAACTGTTACAACATAAAGGCCACAATAAGTATAATTTATAACACTCCCCCTTGGACATTATTTGTTCACGATCATACTTCGTCAAAAACTTGCTAGGAAAACCCTGTACGAGAAACCTAGACAAAACCCGACAATAAAAGAGTCCAGGGTACATGAATGATATATTCAAGTACTTTCATGTCTCGTTAAAAACTTCACTAAGAAAACCACGTGGGAAAAACCTAGTTGAAGAAAAGAGTACATGATATTTATAAACTCATATATAGCCATGGTTGCCTCATTAAAAACTTTAAACTAAGAAAACCTAGTGGGAAAAACCTTAGTTAAAGAAAAGAGTACAATCATAACTTTCTGCATTTAATCTTCAGGATTTGCAAGAGTTGGTGGTCTTCTGGACCAATAATTTATGTATATGTTGTTGCTCCCCCTGAAAATAACTTTCTTGATTGCCTTGTTAAAAACCTTATACTATGAAAACCCGGTGGGAAAAAAACTTAGTTAAAGAAAATAGTACTTATTTAATCATCAGGATTTCGGGGTTCGTTTATTTAAGTATTTATTTGCAACTTTCTCTTTGTTTATTATATCATACTCATGCCTCATTAAACACCACACTAGAAAAACCCAATGGGAAAAATTTAGTGAGGAAAAGAGTACATGGTATATAGGTTGCAAAAGAGTACAATTGTTGGTCCTTTTAGGACCCACCCAATCTTCAGGACTGATTTAAGTAAATGTAGTTCACATCCCCCCCTGAAGATAACAGTCTTTAATTTCTACATTACTTAAAGTAGAATAACTGTTTCAAAAAGAGCGTAGAGGAGATGTTATGGCAATCTTCATGATTGTCACTATAAGTTAACACTTTATACAATGATCTCGTGACTCTTCTGGAGCTTATGTAGGTTGAATATAGCCAATATTCCTTAGCAATACCCACTTAAAAACACACTTTTATTGTCCTCTCATGAGTCCTCTTATGAGGTAGAACACACATAATTAACTTTGAATGGAGATCAAAAGCAATCATTACCAAGTGATTTATGGGAAAACACACATTGATGTATCACATAATTTTTAAATTGGAGATACTAGAGGATATTTAGGGCATTAGGAACTATAGTTGATTTCATTGTAAGGACAATGCCAATCAAAATATGATCATAGAACTTCTGGTTCTACAGTAGTGTCCCAATAGTAATAGACTTCAAGTCTCAAAATGTCCTCAGTATCATTTTTGAGTTTAAACGGTTCCTTATCTTTTTCAAGAGATATAACCGTTAGTGTGATAAGTCAATCATACTTATCTATATGAAATGCGTTGAAGACATCTTTGCAAAAATATACTGATTGGTGTACATAACTTTTCAAGGAAATACTCGATCTGCAGGTCGAGATAATACTTGGTTTAATTTTCCAAGTCCTTTAATTTTTTTTTTTTTTTTTTTTTGAGAAAGTCCTTTCATTTTTATAATTCGTTTTTAGAGCTAATACCATTAAGCTCTTTACGATGTTTATAACACCATCATAGGTTGAGATAAGGATTAGTAGCCCCTCAATATGTACTAACGGTATATCTTGATTTTTACATTTTCCTGCTTCATGCGGAAGTTACTCAGTTAATTGCTTTACGATTTAAGTAAAGCCGTTGTACTTCAACAACAAACATGTTGTAATGTTTATGTTGAGAATTATAGGTCCATCAAGGATTTCTCAAATAAACATATCGTATTTGGTAATTCTATGCTCATTTACAACTCAATAAAGAACACTTATGGTACATATTATCCCTTCGCAATGAGGGTAATAACTCCTTTCGTAATCCTTTAAAGAAGTCATAATGACACATAATTCATTCTTCAAAAGGAAAATTACTCAGTCAATTATGATTTGTGCTAAGGTCATATAAAGACCATACTGTCCAATGACCTTATTGTCATATGATCACGACGTTTATTAGCTGCATATCTAATTTTATTCTGCCAATTATCTTGTATAGCGGAACTTGATGTCATCAAACATGGGAGATTTGATTAAAATCAATCAAGGGTATCTGCATGAACCCATGTGCTACAAATACTCGCTTATTATAGAGCTGTCAATGCGGGCTGGCGGGCCCCGCCCCGCCAAAGCCAGCCATAGTGGCGGGGCGGGCTAAAAAGCCCGCCTAAAAGCGGGCCTAAGTAGGGGCAGCCCGCCCCGCCCCCCCTAGGCCCGTGGGGGCCCGCCAAAGCCCTTTTTTTTGTTTTGTTTTTTTTTTTTTTGTTTTTTTTTGTTTACTGTGTCTAAAATATCAACTCTAATGTGGCTATGTACTTATGTTAATCATTAATTGTTAGTTTGTTACCTTTTTAGCCACTTATCTAATAAATCAAAAAACAAATACTTAAATATTGAAATATATTAAACATATTATATATAGTTGTAAAAAGTTTACAAATCATTAAAAATAAGCAAATAACACAAATTAGTCATAGAGTCCAAAGTCCAAACAGTGCATACTAAATAACTAAGAAGACATAACTAATTAACTACATAAGTTCATAAATCCATTACATAATTCAAACATTCCAACGTTCACATCTTCTTCATCTTCTTCATTTTCATCATCAAGATTTACAACATTTGAATCTTCACAAGACAAATTTGATGTTGAACTTGAGTTTTCTTCAGTATCTACATAAAAATTCAACACAAAAGATAGATAAAAATTAAATTACAAATTTACAATAAACCAAAATATCAACTAACTAAAATGTAATCCAATATTTCATTATTTTGTAAACAAACATAATAACTTAGCTAGTAACTTACCTATAGCATAACCATGTAACCAATTTCTTGTGCAAATAAGAGCTTGCACTTTTTCAGGCAAAGTACAACTCCTGTACTTGGTGAGCACACGAGCACCAATAGAGAATGCCGACTCTGATGTAACAGTAGTAATTGGGATAGCCAAAACATCTCGTGCCATCAATGCAAGTGCAGGATATCTATCCATACGTTCTTTCCAATAATCCAAGATATTCAAATCCTCATAGTATGCATATTCAAGTTTTGGTTCCTCCAAATAAATTTCCAATTCTGACTTTCCAATAGTCTTAACAGTTCGACTATCATGCTTTTTAATTGCCTACATTAGTTAGAAATTAAAATTTAAAACATTAAACATGTTATCACAATCACAAATTCAAATAAAAAAAAATATATATCAATTGAAGTGTTAGAACTTAGAATACTTACTTCAAATGTTCTTTTTCCTTTACATTACCTAAACTTTCCCTTTGCATACTTGAAGATGTGACTTGAGGTTGGGAAGGACGTGGAGTAGTAATATTCGCATAAACACTAAAAAGCTTGTTCAACTTTCTCTTCAAAAGTGAAATAATTTCTTGAACTTTAATTGGATCACTCTCAACCTCCTCATATAAATGCTCCAATGATACAATCTTTATCCTTGGGTCAAAAATAGCTCCAAATGCAAGCACTAGGCTATATTCACTCCAATATTTATCAAATTTGTCAAACATCTTTCTACACATTCCACATATCAAGACATCTTCATTATGTAAATTTTCTTTCAAGATACTTTCAATCTTCCAAACTTGCATAAAATATAGATTTGAGGTAGGATAGGAAGTACCAGAAATCAAATTTGTCACCTCATAAAATGGCTCAAGAAACTCACATATTTTCTCACCTCTTTTCCATTCTTCATTTGAAGAGAAAATTTATAATGTCTATCATTCAATTTCCATGTAGAGTTCCACCTAGTAACCACATCCAATCTCAAACCAATACTAGTATCAATGTTACCGATTGCATTTATACATTCTTCAAACTTCTTCATCCTACCATCAGAACCTTTCACATATTTGACAGAATCTCTAATTTTATGCAAAGCTGAAGTAACCACTTTCAACCCCTCTTGAACAATGAGATTTAATATATGGGCTGAACAACGAATGTGGAAAAAATCTCCATCACATATCAAACTATCATGCAAAGATAATTGCTCCTTTAAAATGTCTTGCATAGGATCATTACAAGATGCATTATCTAATGTCAAAGAGAACACCTTTCTTTCAATTCCCCATTCTTTCAAAAATTCATATATTTTTGCAGCTAATTCAACTCCTGTGTGTGGTGGGGGCATCTTAGCAAAACAAAGTATCTTACTATTCAATTTCCAATTCTCATCAACAAAGTGCCCAGTTAAGCAAATATATCCTTCACTAGTACATGCAGTCCATACATCAGAAGTTAAACAAATTCTATTTTTGATATTTGCCAACACTTGTTTAAGTTTCTCTTTTTCTTGAAAGTAGAGTTTGGTAATGTCAGATACAAGTGTGTTTCTAGAGATACATGGCACATCAGGATTCAAATACTTCTGCCATTTTCTAATACCATCATACTCAACAAATGAAAATGGTAAATCATTTTTAATGACTGCAAAAGCTAACAACTCCCTAGCAACATTTGGATCTACTTTCCTAGATGCAAGGTTACCTTCATTAGTAACAAACATTTGCCTAAGGTCATGATACTTCAACATTCTACATATGTCTCTATGTCTCCTTAATGTAGAAGTTCCATATTGTTTTCCCCCAGATTTAAATTCTTTTAAACAACCATTGCATTTTGCCTTTTGAATACCATCTTCACCAACTCCAATCTTTGTAAAAAAATTTCACACATCAGAGGTAAGTTCTTTAGACTTACCTTTCTTTGTAGTAGTACTATCCAATCCTGGCATTCCATCAACAACATCACCGTCAATAGTATTACTAGTTTGGTTCACAGGAGTTTGGTTCAAAGAGACAAAATCCATCACGACTCACGAGCAATACACAAATAATCTAACAATAAAGTTTAACACACTGTCAAACATACTAGTATACTATATACTCACAACATATAAACACAATGTATAGTCAAATATGCTATAATATATTGATGAGAGACGTAGGTTGAATGTATATTCAATGATAATCATAATCCTGAATACAAGAGACTAAATACTAATAAGTAACGGAAGATAGAAACCTAATACAATATAATAACTAAAGAGTCCTATTACACCCCCCGCAAGCTTAAGGTGGGAAAGACACAACATTAAGCTTGTCACGTAAATGCTCAAACCGCTTAACAGATAACGGCTTGGTGAAAATGTCAGCCACATGATCCTGAGTAGAAACAAAATGAACCTGCATAGCACCGGAAGTCACCTTGTCACGCACAAAATGATAATCCACCTCCACATGCATTGTTCGAGCGTGAAACACAGGATTGACACACATGTATGTAGCCCCGAGATTGTCACACCATAACACAGGTGGAGAGGGAACAACCAAGCCAAGCTCCGAAAGAAGAGATAGAACCCAAGTGACCTCTGCTGCAACATCCGCCAGACCCTTATACTTAGCTTCAGTGGAGGAACGAGCCACGGTGCGTTCCTTACGATAGACCCACGAGATCAGATTACAACCAAGATACACAGCGAAGCCACTCGTAGATTTGCAATCAATCGCATCACCAGCCCAGTCGGAATCAGAGTAAGCATGTAAAGTAGAAGACCGAGAAGGACGCAAGAGTAGCCCGAAATGGAGAGTAGACTTAACATACCGCAGCACTCGCTTTAACATAACCCATGTGAGACAGAAGGAGAATGCATATGCTGACAGAGACGATTAACAGAATAGGACAGATCAGGCCGCGTGACAGTCAGATACTGAAGAGCACCCGCTAAACTCCGATACTGTGTTGGGTTATCATAAGGTTCATCCGAAGTAACCTGTATACGAAACATAGATAGATGCGTAGATAGAGGCTTGCAATCCTCCATACTCGCACGCTTGAGAATATCAGTCATGTACCTGTGTTGAAAGAGAACAAAGCCACCACCAACAGACACAGTCTGAATCCCGAGAAAAAAACTCGGAGTACCTAAGTCGCGAATCTTAAATACAGACGCAAGATGAGCTAACAGGGATGTCACCAACGCAAAAGCACTCCCCATGACCAAAATGTCATCAACATAGACAAGAACAAACACTTGGTGACCATCAAGAGTGCGATAGAATAAGGAGACATCAGTCTTGGAGGCACTAAAACCCACTGACAACAGGAAGTCATGAAGCCGCTTAAACCAGGCCTGCGGAACCTACTTTAATCCATAGAGGGACCTCTGAAGCAAGCAAACATGATCAGGAAAAACAGGATCATGATATCCCGGGGGCTGCTTCATATATACCGAAGGATCAAGAAGGCGTTGTAAACATCCAACTGCCGAAGGGTCCACCCACGAGACACAACAAGGGAGAGAAGTAGACGAATCGTGGTAGGTTTCACAACCGGACTGAAGGTGTCAAAGAAATCCTCCCCAGCCACCTGATTAAAACCCTTAGAAACAAGCCGAGCTTTGAAACGCTCAACAGTCCCATCCGCCTTACGCTTGGTGCGAAACACCCACTTACAACCGACGACATTCATACCAGGCTCAACCGGAACCAACCACCAAGTATGATTATGAAGAAGAGCATTAAACTCATCATCCATCGCAGAACGCCATTCCGAATGAAGAACAACATGTGAATAACAATTGGGATCACCAGTACTTATATTTAAGGCCTGAAGCGGTGAATCATGAGGCATATGACACAATGTCATTCGATGAGACCGAGGCGATGGAGGCCCAGTCCGAGCACGCTTACGTTGCACCGGGGGCAAGACAATGTCAGTAGGAGGCTGAGAAACCAATGGTGGAGGAGACGGAGCCGTAGGACCAGAGACGGAAACCACCGGTGAAATCCCCCAAGGCTCAGGATGCTGAAAAGAAAGACAACCCTGCACAGAAGCCTTGGCAAAAGGAAAGACACACTCATCAGAACGGACATGACGACATATAAACAATTTACCCGTATTAAGGTCCATGCATCGGTACCCACGAAACGAAACTAGGTAACCCAAGAAGACACAGGGAGAAGACCGGTAAGCAAACTTATGTTTAGTATAGGGTCGAAGATATGGAAAACACAGACACCCAAAAACCCGAAGATAGGAATAAGTGGGTTGAGAATGAAACAACTTACGATAAGGAATGTCCATGTCAATAGCAGAAGACGGTAAACGATTAATCAAAAAGACAGCCGTTTCAACAGCATAATCCCAATACTTAAGCGGAACATATTCCTGAGCAAGCAAAGCCAAAGCCGTCTCGACAATGTGTCTGTGAGGACGTTCAACCCGACCATTTTGCTCATGCGTGTATGCACACGACTGACGATGGAGAATACCTAGAACAGAAAGAGTAGACCCCAACTTTTGATACTCACCCCCCAAGTCAGATTGTATGGACTTAATTTTCCGAGAGAATATATTTTCAACAAGCAATCGAAACTTATCAAAAACCGAATATAGATCAGATTTAAGACGCAACAGAAATAGCCAACAATAACGCAAGTTGACATGACGAATCGAGCATGGGCTGAACTCGGCCAACCTTGCCGACGCCCAACAGCAATGCCGCAACACTTTATTTGGTATGCGAAAATGAGGATGCCCTAAACGACCGTGCCAGACACTAGATGGAGCCCGAGCCGACAAAAAAGCAACAGGAGCAGACATAGGCAACCGCAACGAATAGAGCCCCCCAGAACTCGGTCCCCTAAGCAAGATGGCCTTGGTGACGATGTCCTTAACAACAAAACAAGTAGGATAGAATTCAAAGAAAACATTATTATCACGAGCAAATTTTTGAACGGATAATAAAGAATGAGACAATTTAGGTACAACAAGAACATCAGATAAAACAAGAGACCAGGAACTAGGTACACGAGCATGTCCAATACGAGAAATTGACAAACCTTCACCATTGCCGACCCGAAGAGAGTCCGTGCCAGTATAAGACTCCGTGTCAGTCAGTCCAGAATCCGTAGGTGCCGCATGATGAGATGCTCCCGTGTCCAGGAACCAGGAGAGAGAGGATGCAGACTCACCAGCCGCCGACTCATGCCCATGCACAACCGTGTGAGCCTGAGGAGAAGCTGGAGAGTCTGAATACCGCTGGCGGCAGTGAATTGCCGTGTGACCGTGATTACGACAAATTTGACATCGCGGACCACGGCCACATCGACCGCCTCGCGCGAACCTGCCTCCACCACCGTGGTCGGAACCACGGCCAGACCCCCTCCATGAACCGCCATCAGAGGAACGGGAACCACCACCCCGTCGAGAAACCATGGCAACCGTCTGAGGATCCAACGCCGGCGAGAAATCATCAGTGGTGATAAACTGCTGGGCAAGAAGGTGATCGGACAATTGAGCTATTGTCGCCGGAGCTCCCGTGGTGACAAGCGACGAGGACATTAAGCGAAACTCCAACCGCAATCCCCGGAATACGTACAAATTTTGAGCGTCTAAGGTGACTGGCTGGCCAGCTAAAGCAAGCTCCTCAACAATGACTTTCGCACGGCCGAGATACTCTGCAGGCATGCTATCACCCTGACGCAAGCTCTGCAACTGACTGAGCAAACAAAGAGTCCGAGCTCTGGTGGATGAGCCGAAGGCACTCTCAAGTGCACGCGACGTCGACATACCCAAGGCAAGGTACATTACCTCATCAGACAAGGAGGCAACCACCATGGAGAGAATTGCCTGGTCTTGCTGAATCCACGCAAGTGCCGCAGGATTTGCAACGGGAGGAACCACCGGAGAAACCGCAGCAGCCGGAGTTGTAGCAGAGGAAGCACCGCCGGTGGAGACCGCAACCAGCAGAGGAGGGCAGACATTAATGCCGTCGACGAAACCGAGCAACCCCTGTCCGCGGAGGAACGGAACCATTTGCGTACGCTAATACAAGTAGTTGCGGAAGGTAAGTTTTATCGAAACAAAATGATGGGCTGGCGCGAGGGAAACCGGAGCAGCCGCCGGAGCGATCGGGCCAATACAAATCGTCCGTTCGGAAGAAGCATCGGAACGGTCGTTGGAGGCCATTAGGATCGACTGTAGCACGATGATACCAGATGAGAGACGTAGGTTGAATGTATATTCAATGATAATCATAATCCTGAATACAAGAGACTAAATACTAATAAGTAACGGAAGATAGAAACCTAATACAATATAATAACTAGAGAGTCCTATTAATATTATAGATTCATAGTCATATATATAAACACAATGTAAATCTTAAAAACTGAAAAATATATATAATAAATTAATAATACGTAAATTATAAACACATACACACAACACATTGTAATTCTGTAAATCTAAAAAAGTAGAAATCCGTATTATATATAATAAATTAGTAATATATAAACATTAAAGTAACACACTGTAATATACTAATAAATAAATAGAAAAGAGAAAATAAATTAGTAATTAAATTAGCTGTTGAATGATGCTAGACGACAGACGTCAGTGACTATTAACGAAGGAGAAGAAGTGAACGACGCCGCTGGTCGGTTGCGTCGCTGGGAGAGGAGTCGCGACTCGCGATCGATACTCGATAGTGGCGATAGAGGCTGAGGAGACCGGAGATGCGACTTGCGACAAGAGAAATTGAGATTTGAGAATGACCGAATGCGAAATTGCGTAATGCGTATAGGGAATTAGGGATTGGAGACTGGCTGCACGAATTAAAACAATAAAACGAAAACTAATCCTAATCCAATTAATACTAAACATAATAAAAAAAATAATAAAAAGGCGGGTTGGCGGGCCCTCGCCAAGCCCACCCCGCCTAGCCCGCGGGCCAGGCGGGAGCGGGCTAAAAAGCCCGCCCTAAAACGGGCTTGTAACATCGAGCCCGCCCCGCCCTTTTGGCGGGGCAGGACGGGCTTGCCCGGCGGGCTAAGCCCGTCTTGACGGCTCTAGCTTATTATACCACCTTTATTATTTTCATTTCTCTTTTGTACAAACACCTATTTGTAACCAACAGGGTTATCATTCAATGGTGTATGTTTTATGAAGAGAAATCTGTTTTAGCGAGTCGAGCTATGCCTTAATTACTCTTTTAAATATTAAATAATGAGGATGCTTCTGGCACCTCACCTGGATCCAGTTTATTTAAATGAGCAATTATATAGACGTATGTTGTCGACAACTATATAATTTTCTCCCAAATTTATGATAATTTAATTAGATCATTGACATTTCCAAGGTATTAAGATCTGATTGTTTCGCATCCCTAGTATTATGATTGTTTGGTGCACCTTACTAGGTTTTTGTCTTCTGGACAGATGACTTCAGGACATAATTCCTTTTTAGGACAAGAGTGACAATGCTTCTTTACTAGATCTAGTATTATGTTTCATATCTCTTAAACCGATAGAACTACTGGCGTCAAGGAGTATCAAGATATATATTATTTGGTCCAATTTGTGGATTATATATGGGACCTTGTCACTCTTTTCTGATCAACATGATCAGTGTATATATACGTTATCGGTTTATATATTTGGCAGATTATTTGCTAATATTGCAAATAGATTATCTTCTGAACTTCTAGTTCAGTTTTACTAGTACGTAGATTATAATGAAGATCATTCCATTTCATGTGATTTCTCGGCATTTAAATTTGGGTATATCTCCCCCTAATGCCATGAAACTGATCTTCAGTATGTAGTCAGCGCATCTATTGATTCCTTATCATGGGCTTTATGTAAATAGATGGAGTTTTATAGCCCATAAAGATACGCAAATGGTGGTGATATAGCAATTGGACTACACACTAAGAATAGGAACGCAAAATGGGAAATGTTTTACACGTACTAGGTTGATGGGGGGATCGATACTGATATGTAGTGAGGTAGATTTGAAAAAAAAATCAAGTATGATGTCCCCAAAATCATCAATGCCTGGTTGGGTCTTATCACGACATTTTGACAAACCAAATGATAATCATAAGTATTGTATGATTCCTAAAAAAAATGCTAGAATAGCTTTAATAAAATTAAAGCAAATAATTGTAATGACATGATGTGGATAATTTGGTTTGACTCAGATGTATACAACATCGAGAGAATATAGTTGAAAAGATTCCTCTACTTATTACCAGAATGATCTTACTAATGATCATTCATATTGGGATGAACTATCACCTTTGAGGGATAGTGATCATCAACTGAACATAGATCATGCACCCGATCAAAATATTGAGCATCTTGCAACAAAATTACTATTGTAATTTATAAAGGAAGAGCATATCACTTATGGGATATATATAAATTTTGTGTTATGATAAGGTATTTTCACGAATCGTGTTACATGAAAAACCAATTGACATAATGTTACTAAACTAGTAGAGTAAAAGTGAGGCTTTATCGGAGCTCACAAAAGAAACCTTATCGATAATGGTAGGAAGAATTGTAGATGTTGTATAAAGGTCCGTCGAAAAGGGGACATAAGAAAAGGGAGGTCATCAAATATGACCAACAAGAGCGTTTGGTTCAGGTAAAGGCAACGTGGTTAGATTCAATATTGTGCTGCTTGCCTAGGTTTCAGCAAAATGCTTCGGGGTGTGACACGTACGTAAGTAGTGCCTTTTACACCCATACGGGAAACATACTTTGTTGTTGGGCTAGAGTTATATATGAATGAGGGTGCCATCGACTAGTTGGATAACTTAAGTTGGGGACACATTTGTGTGAATAGCTGATTTAGATTCAGTCACTGACTTAAAAATCTTTAAAGCTTGAAGTCAGTCAAAATGTGTTTTTAGAAAAAGGAATCCTTCAGGGATTTCTATAAGGCATATAATTGTTGTCACAAGGGAAAATTAAGATTTAGTAACAATAGGTGTATCCTAACAAAACCATGTCATCGTTTTGCGGTATGCAAACCCAAGAATAGGATACCAATTCTTTGTCAATATATTTTAGAAGCTCACTCCATGTCCTATAGCAAATAAGTATTACCAACAAGAATACTATGATGGTTCACATGACCACAAATTAAAGCAAATTTGAGCAAATAAATAATCTCAAATTTGAACAAAGGAATTGACATTATGCAATTGTGACCGGAAGTCGAGGGTGCACCTCTTTATAATACGCACAATAATAACAATATGAACATATTCAATAATAATTTGCAAATAATAGGCCCAAAATGATTTGTACATGTATATCATACTAAATAATCACATGCCAAAAAAAATCCCTTAAAATTTAAACTCAATGTAAATGAGCCTAGAATTTATAGATAGCTCAAGTAGGCTCAAATTAATTGATTAAATTAGTCCAATCGTGGCCCAACATAATTCGCCATGGCATCATCCTTGTTCAATTACTTTGAACACAAAATGAGCTAAAAGAAATTTTTGTTAAAATTAGGCATGATAGCTCAACAAAAGAATGGGCCCAAAAAAAATCTATTTTATTTTGAGATTGTTTTGGGTTGAGAGAAGATGATAATTGAATTAGCCCTTATGAAGAATTAAAATAATGGATGAGCCCTGATGAATAATAAAAACACAAGAACCCTAGGATCTGCCCAATTCATTTTTCAAAAATCGCGGCCAGAGAAAGAAAAAAAGAAGGGAGGAAAAAAAAAAGGAAACGTCATCGCGCCTGCCGTCAACGTCACCGACCGCAACCCCGATCCGCGCCGTCCTCTTGGCGACTGTCGCTACCAGCGAGAACGCCGCTGCTAGGACGCCATCATCGATCACAAAACAAATCTAGACAGAACATGGATCGAGACAACACGACCGCAACTTCACCGCGAGGCTAAGCCGCCGGCCGGAACGACCATCTGCTGCGCCACCGTCAGAGTCGCCGATCGCCGCCGGATGGCCAGGCGCCAAAGCCGCCGGATGTCTGGGCAGAACGCAGATCAAGAGGGTCGTCTGCTGTCGCTAATTTTCATCTCCGAGTATGTAGAGCACACCATCGCCAGACACCAGAGCATATCGCCAGGTTTGATTGAGAAAATTTTGTTTGATTTTTTTATTGTTCGAAAAAAACACAGGATAGATAGAATTGGGGAAAAGAAAATACATATATAATCAATTCAATCTAGCGATTTGTATAATATGAATCAATTTGTTTACTACAAATATTTTTCGAAAAAAACTGTATTCTAGTTTTAATTTTTCGAGAAAAAAAACAGTATATGCTCGAAATATATATACAAAATGTACATATTACACGAATATACTAGCATACTGTAAAGTATATTCATATACACTGAATCCATGTAGATAAATAAAATGCATAGGAAAATATATGCAATTGGTTCATATATGAATACTACCAGAGAGCATTTTATCAAATGCACATATTCAGAAATGCAAACATATGCAATTTTAGGCAAAAAAAAAAAACATATAAAATTACCGTTCACCACGGTATATTGAGCCTGCTGATAACGTGTTAGAATTTGTTCGTTGTACCTGTTGGCCATTAGCTCTAACCGATGAACATTGTAGGTAAATAGAAAAGAGGGAGAGAGTGAGAGACAACAAAGAGCAGGGAGTGTTTCATATCATCAGCATATCTAATACTACATTTACACATATATAAAAGGGGTACAATAATGGGATACATAATGAGGAATAATTGTGTCCGTTACAACTATTACAACATAATGGCTACAATAAGTATAATTTATAACACATCTCTTATTTTCTCTGCAATTCTTCTCCCTTTTCTTATTTTTGTGGACCCTACTCATTAAAATCATACACATTATCTATTACTTTATTCGCTGATCTATAATTAATAATTTTAACTTTATAATTATAATAATTTCTAATTTTAATTTCAAATAAAAATAATATTTACAAAAAAAATTAAAAAAATAACACCGATGGGGTTATAGGGTACGGGCTCATTTTTTTTGGTTGGGGCCAAGCCCAATAATCAAGAGTGTTAAAAGACAAGACCAATAGAGGAGTTGTGCAAGCTAAGAAGCTGACCAGTGCACGCAAGGAGCAACGGAAGAGTAGGGGTTTACCCATCACCACCTCCTCGGAGAGGGCCCCGATGGGTGCGATCGCCGCCCGGGGATGCAGCGCCCCAGGCGGCCCAGTGCACGCAATCGCGACAGCCGCTTGCCGCGGCGGGTTAGCGTCTGGGTGGCAGCGTGCCCAGGTGCGTGTCCGAGCGCGCCATGCCCCTCGAGCATAGTGAGTGTGGTGTCCTCCTTGCCATGTTCCCTGGGGGTTTGACCGAAGGTTCTGGGTATGTAGATGGCGGACACGGTTGTGACGAGAAGGTCTGGGACGCGTGTTTGGTGGAAGTTGGCGCCATCTTGATGCCGTACACGTAGAGGGTGACAGGGGATCCATCAGTAGTATAAAAGAGGGAAGGGGGGGGGGGTAGGGACCGGGCAAGCCTACCCGCAGAACACGATCCACTTCATAGTTCAGTGGTCAGATCCCCTCCCTCTTGCTGGTGTGCCTGGGTTCAAGTGTTGGTGGTAACATAGTTGGGTTATTCTTTCCTATTTATTTATTTGTCCCTTATTTCTTTATTTATTGTATTTATTCACTAGTCCCCCCAATTATTTACTTATTTATTATTTGGCCGTTATTTCTTGGGTAGGTACCTTTGGACTTTGTACATATTTTATTGGGCCCCACGCCATAATCAATAATATTACTATTTCCTATTCTATTTTACATTATCATATCCGGTTTATGGTGGACCCAGTCCCGATGAAACTATCATTGGCTCTGTTTGTGGAGATCACTGCAAAAAGCACATGTTTCTAGTCTCTACCAGTTCTATAAAAACCCAAGTACGCCAAAATGGCCGAGTCGCAAAGCGTTAAACTCACATCGCAGGGTTAACAAGGAAGGGCGGAACACTGCTAGGCAAGCTCCACCTCTCTTCAGAGGTAAGGATGCCCCCGTTAGAATAGCTGGAGCCGGAAGGGAAACTAAGAGGGCTTACTCTACCGCACCAGAGGTGGAGGTTGCCCTTGTACGCCGCGACGTCGCTAACACCGTAAACGGGCTTCCGAGGCAAAATCTTGCAGCCCTGCGTCCTAGTAGCTACGAGGGGAGGCCTAGCCTACCGCGAGCTGAGCATGGTACGAGGAGAAGTTTGCAAGCTTCCCTTGACCGAGAGCCCGGGTGGGAAAATGAGATTCTCGGGAAAATTCCCCAACCCGTTGAGGAGACATAAGGTGAAAGCACGTACCACACCCCGATGGCGAAAGGGGGTCACAGTGGGTCCGCGAGCCCCTCCTAGATGAAAGTGGCCCCCCGCACGGGGGCTGGGCCAAAGAAGGTGGATGCTAAGATCGCTGAGTTACTCCAATGGAAGGAACGTGATGACCTCCCAGAGATTCCCAAGATCGCAATAACCCCGTCGTTCACCCAAAGAATAATGATGGAGCCCCTCTCTCACAACTTCAAACTCCTAAGTATCAAACGCTTCGACGGTTCCAAAGCCCGCAGGAACATATCATGATATACCAAGCCACCATGATGTTAGTAGGATCCTCCGACGCGGCGATGTGTAGGACTTTTTTCTCCATCTTGGGAGGAAAAGCGCAGCTGTGACACCCCAACCTCACACAGGCTGAGATAGCTAAAAACTTAACATAAAAGCTGCCAATCTCAACCAACAAACCAAACATAGCGGAAGCGATTTAAACTTAAGGGCGTCATGCCACATCTAGGTATAAACATAGCCTAGATGCACAGGCTAAACATAAAACGAACTAAACTGTCATATCATATAACTGAATCAAAGGTATACAACATCTCAAGTGGCACACAGGCCAAAGCATGAATCTACAAACATAACCACTATCTAAGCCTCCTCATACGGGTGTATCTCTATCGCGCTCACGCAAAGACCTTAAGGCAAACCTGGAAAACACACAAAGAACCATTAGCAAAAGACTGCTAAGCAACCACCATTCACACCCGCAAGGAAGTATAGATATACATATAAGTTTGTAAATAGGTTTACACACCCATATAGAATATAAACACCAACGAACTGTACAACAGTGCAAATCGATACTCAACAAGGATAAACTGAACGAATCATAAACCAAGACTCAATCCAATAAATCCAATAACCAATAACGAAAGCATAATGCATAACGAATCACAAATGAGATACCAACTGAACACAATCCAAAAGGGAACATCCCAACTCAAGAGAATAACAAGGTATCAACTGAACAATCCAAAGAACTCATAAGAACCAACAAGGAGAGACATCCCAACAACAACCTCCAACCCAAGTCACACCATAAGTTAGAAGTCAATAGTCACGAGTCAGACGGGGTGATGAGTCCCACTCACAGGGACCGAAGTCCAATAGTAACCCATAGTAACCACAGGGGTAATCAACCCAAATCACAGGGGTAGCGAACCCAATAGTAACACAATAGTAGCACAACCAATAGTAACCAATAGTCCACAATGAGAGCACAATAGTAACACCATAGTCCACAACCAATAGTAACCAATAGTCCACAATAAGAGCACAATAGTCCACCATAGTAACACAATGGTCCATCACCACAACCATACTCCAACACCAACTCATCCAACCAAGACGTGGGTTCATCTCAAATATGAACACCAACCAACTCCCAGATTATAACTCAAAAGATCAATAGACCAAGGACACCAAGAATGGAAACCAAAAGCCCGAATCAATACTCCAAAACCAAGGCATCAAATGCTCAATGAAAGACATGGATAAATACTCCAATAACATGGCAAAATACTCAACAAAACAATCCAACAATGATCTGAAACAAGGGACCAACAACAGACACAACAACACAGAACAGCTCTCTGGAAACCAATTCCCAGAAGCCTAGCGGATCAACCTAACGGAGCTCACACCTCCGCCGACCTCCTCCGCAAGGAGGAGACGGTCCCCCTCAACGGGCCATCCACCTCCGCCCATGCACACCGCTGCCACCTTGCGGATCACTTTGACGGGTGACATTATTCCGCCGCAGGTCTCCGCAAGGCTTATCCCAATCCCAGATTCCAGAACCAAGAACAGACATGAACAATCCAATTTCCAGAACACAAGATCAGACCAAAGACACTCACATTTCATCCAATTTAGAGTCCAAGAATAAGGAAATCCATAACATCATTGATCATACAACACAAGCCAAAGATCAAGATGAAATCCAACAAAGAGAATCAACAAAATAGGCTAATCACAAGGAATTTTCAGGATTTCCAATCACCAAGAACATCATATATAGAATAAGGGAATAAAATAGTTTTGATGGACATGGATGGTTACCTTTGAAGCGTAATTAATCCAAAAGCGTACTAATCCAAAGCAACGTCAAAACTCAAGGCTGGGTTCATAACCACGAACCTGAAGAATAATATAATCTAATACCGTTACTAAGACTATTGCTATTAATAACAAGGATACTAATAATCCTAATCGGCCTATTGTAAACTTGTAGTTGTTACCTAAACTATGTATGAGCTTAGTAATAACAATATGGTCTAGTGATCTAACTACCCACAATAATATCATGAATACTCCTGATCATCCACTAATCACCTTGAGAATTATATCCTAAAACCTAAACTGTTATATAAAAGGGCAAAGGGATATCACCTAAACAACGCTGCTCAGCCCAGGGATCGAACCCACGCCTACTGGCTCCATAAACACGGACTACACCACTGCACTACTACGCTTCTTGGTGTTATGTTCACGATCTCTCAACTTTATCGTTAGTTGCCTTGCCGGCCTTCATGAACGGGCAGTGCCATGCCGTCTCTATGCTCCGCACCGCTTCGCCCGCTTGCTGTGAACGGAAGAGGAAGGTCCGCTAGCCACTACCGCACGTTCAGCTTCTTCGAACAGAACAGGGGAGAACGACGTCGGAACTAGCTGCTAGGGAGGAGTTTGCCGTTGATGGGGCTGGAACCTACCGCCACTGCAAGTCACCGGACGTGGAGAGGAAATACCGGTGCTCTGTTTCGCCGCCGCCTGAGAAGCACAGAGAGCCCTCCCGCCACGCCAAGCTGCTATTACGTCGGAGGAGAAGAAGGAATGCCGCTGCTGCTGCCTCACGGAGAGAGAAATCACCGCCACTGTGAACCGTCGCCTTGCACCGCCGTCGAGTTCTAAGGTGGTGGTATGGCGCCTGCTGGTTGCTGACGAGTTCCCTGTCGACGTCGCATTGCCGGTCACGCTGGTCGCCGGCGCTCCTCTTGTGTTGCCGTTATCCGCCGTCGATGATGCAGAGAGGTGAGGGTGACGGGATGGATGCCGGACTTGTTTGCCGTTGTTGGCCATTCGGTTAGCCGAGCGAAGAAAGAAGGATGCAGGGGAGAAACGTGAAGGATGCCATACTCCTGAAACTGCTGTTGCCTACCCTAAATGGAAACTTTCCATTTTGGGCTAGGGTTACCAAAATAGAATGGGCTAAGTTAAATTAAGGAAGTTGGGTCAACTTTGGTTTAAGATTAAAATGGGTTGGGTCACCAAACCATAGATTATAAGACATATAAATATTTATAAGTATGGGCTTAGTATAGTTCTTAAGAGAATATAATTTATGTGGGCTTCTATAACAATAATTATATGGTGTGAAATACATTTATGGATCAAATAGAAATTATGGACTTTTAGTATTAACATAATAATAAATCATATAGAAATATATGATCTCAAGCCCATAGGAAAATAATTATACTAATAATTATTTAATAAGAAAATAAACCCCTTATAATATTCAAGAGAGTAGTAGGAATTTTCGGGGCGTTACAGCAGCGGTGGTTCACTAACTTGAAGGGTAACTCCATCGACTCTTTTCACGACCTCACCACCATGAAGCAAAGGCCAGAGAAATCTTTGAGTGAGTTCCTAGCCCGCTGGCGAGCGGAGGAGGCGGACGTGGAAAGCATTGATGACAGGTCCGCCATCGTGATGTTCATAGACGCCCTAAAGGCGGGAGAACTCTACAAGACTTTAAGGCATAAGACCCCATGCACATACGCCGCCCTCATGGCAAAGGCTGACAGGTACATAGAAGCCGAGGATGTAAACCGACTCAAAGGAGGTGGGGATGAAAATCCCGCTAAGAAGTTCAGGGCGAAGGATTCCACCAAGAAAAAGGTAGCAAGCCAGCTTACGGGCCTTGCAAAAGGGAAGGCTATACTTAGTGACAGCTCCCAGAATCTCGCAGGGTTTCCAAGGGCACTACCTCCGTGGGCCCCTCATCCCTCCACAAAGGCCTCATTTGCGACCCCTCTCACCCCCCTCAAGGCCCGACCTATTGAGATATTGGCATATGCTGAGGAATGCCAACTAGTGAAACCTTCTGATCAAGGTTATGTAGCAGTCCCCGATCATGGAAAATATTACTGCCGCTAGTATGGGCATAACACATATGAGTGTCAAGCTTGACGAAAGGAGATAGAAGCACTCGTTCAATCGGGCTAGCTAGGAAATTACATTGACTAGAGTAGGATGCACCATGGGACCATATGGAGAAGGGAGTCGATCGAGCGCTCCCGCTATCCTGTGCCATCCAAGGATAAACCCGCCAAGGAACCCACGGATAAAGGGAAGTGCCAAGTCATAAATGTGATATTCGGATGATGGACCCCCACAGGGGCCAAAGAGAACTATGTGGGGTCTGTAGAAAAACCCCCCGTTCTTAAGAGGCAGCGGCGGGAAAACATTACATTCTTAGACAATAACCTCACAGGTAAGGGGACCTCGTCTCGAGATGCCTTAGTCATCTCAATGAGGGTAAATGGGACTGTGGTGAAGCAAGTATTGATAGACACGGGGAGTAGCGTAAATGTGATGTATCACGATATGTTTACGAAGCTAGGCTTCGCCCAAGACCAACTCTGGCAAGTCAAGACTCCGCTTCCGGGGTTCACAAGGGACACTATCGAAACCGAGGGATCCACACGATTGCCCATAGAGTTGGGGATCCCCCCGAACATCCAAGAAGTAAAGATAGATTTCTTCGTCGTTCGAAAAACATGAGCCCATAATATCATCTTGGGATGGCCATGGTTGGCAGAGGTAGGTGGGATTTTGTCAATGGAACATTTATGTTTGAAATTCCATAACCCCCAAAGGAATCGCGGTAGCATGGGGAGATCAGTAGTTGGCCCGCGATTGTTATCGGAAGGCCTACCAAATGATAGGGGACAAACAGTTACCAGTGAAAACCGTGGAAAAGGGCTTGAAAAAAAAAACAAACAAAGAATGGCCTGGAACTAGCCGTCGAGCTAGAGGAAGTATTGTTGGACCCCACTTCCCTGGAAAAGAGGGTCAAAATAGGAAAGGGTCTGGCAGAAGACCTTCGTGGAGAAATCATCTAAGTCCTAAGAAGGTACGCAATAGTATTCTCATGGGACCTGAAGACATACCAAGGGTAGACAGATCAATAATCACGCACCGGTTAGCTGTAGACCCCATTCACAGGCCCGTCAAGCAGAAGCGGCAACACCTGTCTGCAAACCAGAGGGCGTTCGTAAAAAAATGAAGTGGATACTTTGTTGTCCATAGGGCACATAAGGGAAGCCATGTACCCAGATGGCTGGCCAATGTGGTCTTGGCCCCAAAACCCCACAACCTGGCGCATGTGCATCGATTACACTGATCTAAACAAAGCATGCCCCCAAGATCCGTTTCTGTTGCCCCGCATGGCCCAATTGGTGGACGAGACTGCTGGGTGTGAGCTACTAAGCTTCATAGACGCCTTCAATGGATATCATCAGATTTTTATAGCGGAGGAAGATGAGGAAAAGACAGCCATCATGACCCCCAATGGGGTTTACTGCTATCGGGTCATGGCCTTTGGGATAAAAAATTTTGGAGCCACGTTCGCTCGGATGGTGGCCGAACTATTCAAGAGACATATTAGGCAACATAATGGAGGCAGATGTCGACGATATGCTCATCAAAAAGTAAGGAGACCAATGCCCACCCAGAATATTTGGCCAGATGCTTCGAGATTATGAAATGACACAATCTCCGCCTGAATCCAAAAATGTGTGCATTCGCGGTAAAAAGAGGCAAGTTTTTGGGTTTTATGGTGACCCATAGGGGAATCGAGGTTAACCCCGAAAAGGCTCAGAATATCCTGAAAATGCAGCCCCCTACATCAATCAAGGACATATAGAGGTTAAACAGGAAGTTAACCTCCCTGAGTCGATTCATGTCTAAGCTTGCAAAGAAATTGTTACCTTTCTTTCAGGTCATGAAAATGAGAGAGTGCTTCACATGGACGGCCGAGTGCCAAGAGGCATTTGATCATTTCAAGGCTTATTTGGCCTCGACCCCTGTTTTATCCAAGCCGAAAAATGAAAAAGTCTTATATGTATACTTGGGGGTAGCCCCAACGGCCATAAGTTCAGTTCTCCTAAGAGAAGAAGCTGGTGTCTAGAAACCCCATCTACTACGTCAGTCGAGCTTTGCATGATGCTAAACTTAGGAATGCTCCCTTGGAAAAAATGGTATACGCATTAATCCGGACAATAAGGAAATCAGTGTACTACTTTCAAGCTCATCACGTGGTGGTGCTAACTGACCAACCCTTAGGTTCGGTCATGAGAAATCCCGTGTCATCCGGAAGAATGGTAAAGTGGTTCGTTGAGCTCACTCAATATAGCCTAGAGTACAGACCTCAGACCACTATCAAAGGGCAAGCCTTGGCGGATTTTATAATAGAGTGCACATCGCACAAAGGCCTGAGGAAGAAGAAAGAAGGGCTAAAAATGCCTGCTCGATAGTGGAAATGTTCACTACCAGGCCTCTAGTAGCAAAAGCTGTAGAGGAGGTGTAGTGTTAGGCCTTGTTTAGTTATTGGTAGATCCGCCAATTTTTGGCGGATTCGCCATTTTTAGTGTTTTGACCACGGTCAAAACGCTGAAAACCTTGTTTGGTTAATGGCGGTTTGGAGCAGCGAATTTGCTCCAAACCGCCAAGTTACAAAACGCTGCAAGT
>CM008336.1:5954190-5967859 GCA_002525835.2 Ipomoea batatas
TATTTCTGTAAAATTTTAAAAAAAAAAAAATCCCCAAAATTTAAAAAATTTCTTCTATTTTAAAATTTGTAAATAAAAAAAATCCATACTAACCTTACATCTTCTACATTCCCAATACCTCCTACCTGGGTTGTCATTTGTCCATGATGTTCTCAAAATCATTTCTTGACCACATTCACATACTTCGATCGAAATCCATTCCCCAAACATATAAGTCTTTCTTGTTGTGGAAGAACTCGAACAGTTACAACTTTCTCCCTTAGATCCTTCCATTTAGACGATAGAACAGTTCTTTGAATTACCTTGCTTCTAACGGCCGAGCCTTCCTCGAACGAAAGATATGCTTCCTGGACTTGGGATCTTCAACTGCGCTATTGTGTCGATGAAAATAGCCTCTGATCTGGAGTAATAAAAGGCAAAGGAGTGGAAGACATAAAAAGACTAAAAAGCCCTTCAATTAAACAGTCAACTAACAGGCCATCTGACGGAGGACCAAATCTGTCCAACGACTAATAACCGTGGCTACAATATGGCAAAAAAAATTAAGGAGGACTATAACTGTCAAGCGCCTAATAAGTCTAGGACTAAAAAAAGGAATTAACTCTAAGATAAAATAATATAACTTCCCTCAACCTCAATATCAAACACAATAACACTATCTTTTATCTTCCTCACCCGCCCATATTTTCATGGATGCATAAAAATATGAGTTTAAGGGTGTGTTTGGTAACTCGTAAAATGACTTACGGAAAATGTTTTATGAGATTTTGGTGTTTGGCAACGTCCGGGAAATGCGGTCAACGGAAAATGATTTCCGTTTACCAAGGAAAATCAATTCATTTTTCTGGAAAATGACTTACAGAATTTTTTTCCGTAAGTCATTTTCCGAAATCGCCAAAATGACCGTTCCACATGTTCTCGACAAAAACCAACCCATATCTAATATCACCCATGACAAAAAAATGGACCAAGAGGTGGGAAACCGTCGGACACAGTCTGCCAGAAACCTGTTGTTTTAGTTTTTTTTTTTGGTTTTTTTTTTTTATTTTGAGCTTTTAATTCCATTTTTAATAAATAATATTGTTATAATTTTTTATATTTTAAATAAAATAATTACAATGTTTAATTATACAATTCTACCCATTTTTCAGAAAATGAACCAAACACACAAAGACAGTTTTCCAGAATACACCCAAACACCGAAAATGAAACTATTTTCCGAAAAATGACTCATTTTCCAGAAAACATTTTCCTGAAGTCATTTTCCTGCTTTCCAAACAGACCCTAATTGTTCTTCCAATGCCTCTATTCCATCAACACTAGTAGTAAAAAAACTTACAATTTATTTAAAAGTTGAATTCTTATTTAATTACGATTTATGGAGATCTTTGACTAATATTGTATTAAGAAATTGTTATTAATGCTACCGAAATATAGTACAATTAAATTCTTTAAGTTTTAAAGAATTTTTGTTGTATTAAAAAATATTTAAGTTTAATATTCTAATACATTAACATTTCTCACTATTTTATTGACTTTATTTGAAATTTTGTTGGCCATGCACCCATTTTTTGCTTAAATTTGTAAATACAATAATTAATATATTTGATGCTACAAGAGAATTGAGAAAATGTCGTCCTTCAGAACAAATTTGAATTTATAGAGATGACCTTGCCACATTAATGTAGATCCTAATAAATGAATCCTTTTTTTTTTAATACAACTGACCCTATTACATTATAGTATATGTTCATACATATTTTTTCAACTTGTTGAAGCACAAACAGCACAAAGAATCAATATCGCCTCCATTGAGACTCGATCTCATGACCTCCTATATGAGAGAATCACTACATGCAGTGCGGGGAAGACAAATTATTACGTGGATCATGGTTCATACAGTGTTGTCTGGGCCATCAAAAATAAATTTTTAATATACTAAAAGTACATTATTTGCCAAGCACATTGTGCTCAGATTGCATGTAGTGACTCTCCTATATGGGAGGTCATGAGATCGAGCCTCAATAGAGATGTTGTTGATTCTTTGTGCTTTAACAAGTTGAGAAAGTATGTATGCACAAATACTACAATGTAATAGTACAGTGTTAGTAGCACTAAAAAAAGTACATTATTTATATTCTGAATGTATACAAGATACATTTTAATATACTAAAAGTACATTATTTGTGTACTGAATGTACATTATTTGATAGTATACAAAATAATATACTTTCAATACTCAAATAATGTACTTTTAAATATCGACTTTGTTTGGTAACATAGTTAGCTTATCAACTAATTTTTGACTTATTTGACCACTATTAGCTGTTTGACTCGGTTAAACAATCAATCAAGGTTGAAAAAGACGCTAGGCGCCCCTAGGCGCCGATTTTTCGGCGCCTAGGCGCCCGATTATATATATTTTTTTATTTAATTTTTTTAAGTTTTTTTTTGCTGTTAAATATAGCTTGTAGCTGTAAGTGGTGTACTGTAACCGTGTAAGGTGTAACACAGTCCACAGAAACCAACAAACAAAACCTCTTTCCCAATTCCAATAGCTATTAAATATAATTATATAACACAGTCCACGTATACCAATAAACTAAAAATCTTTCCTAATTCCAGAAGCTAGTAAATAAATCCTCTCTATCGAGGCTCTTGACTCTGTCTCCACCATTAATTCATCTCTCTCTGTAAGTCCGTCCATCGTCTCACTGTTTCAGCCGTCTATAGATCTGGGTCTCACCATCACCACCGGCGTCGCTTCTTGTTCTCCATCGTCTGCAGATCTGCTTCTCACCATCACCGCCGGCGTCACTTTTTATTCTCCGTCGCCTATAGATCTAAGTCTCACCATCACCGTTCGATGAGGCGGCAGCCATTGCAGGAGAGGCTGTAGCTCTTCTGGCGTCGACTTCTTCTCCGTTGTCTGTAGGTTGTAGCTCTGTCCGGCGAGGTGGCGAACATAGCAGGCGAGGTTGTGCTGCTGTAGCTCTTTCCGGCGAAGGGGTGGCTGAGACGGGGCGGCCGACTAGGCGGTCTAGGCGGCGCCTAGACCGCCTAGCCGGCCGCCTAGACCGCCTAGGCGTCCGGCAGTAGAGGAGGCTGATTCCGGCCTTCCTCGACGCGGCCGGGCGCCGCCTAATGCCTAGGCGCGATTTTTACAACCTTGCAATCAATATAAGTGTTTGATTTTTTTTTTGACTTATATTGTTCCAAAATGCTAAAATTCAAAAAAGTCGGTCAAAGTAGTTTTATATTATTCAGCGTTTTGTGTTTGATAATCATGTGTTCTTTGAATTTCACTTTACCTTTTTTGTTGTGAAGGATATCACCACCAAGGCGGTTCTGCTCCGAGGCAATAGTTTGGGTGGTCTCTACTCCAGGCCTATTTTTTGCCCGTCTCTGTCTGCCTTTCATTTTGCTCGTGTTTCTGCTTTTGTCTGGCACATTCATTTGGGTCATTCACATTAGCGTGTTCTAAGTCGTATTTTGCAGTCATGTTCAGTTGGTGGGTCTATCTAGTTGTGATACTAGTTCTTCTTCTTTATGTACTGTATTTCAATTGGGAAAATTTGCGCGATTTCCCTTGTCGCGAGTTGAGTCTTCCAGTTCTAATATTCTTGACTTAATATATACAGACATTTGGGGCCCTGCTCTGCTTTTGTCATTTAGTAGTTGTCATTACTTTGTTATTTTTGTGGATGACTACTCCCTTATACTTGGTTTTTTTCCTATGCGCTTGAAGTCTAGTTTATATGATATTTTTGAGCGTTTTCGTGCTATGGTTGGGCGTTCCTTTTCTCGTAAAATCAAATCCATCCAATCTGTTTTTGGTACTGAATATAAAAAGTTACATTCTTTGTTTCTAAAGTTAGGTATCAATCATAGACAGTCTTGTGCTTATACGCATGAACAAAATGGCTATGTTGAACATCAACATATGCACATTGTTGAAATGGAGCTTACTCTTATGGCTCATGCTTTTGTTCCGCCTCGTTTTTGGGATTTTGCTTTTGAGTCTGTTGTTTATCTTTAAATAAGATGCCCTCACCTACTTTAGGGAACTCCAGTCCTCATTATTTGTTACATCGGTCTCAACCGTCTTACTCTTTTTCTACGAGTTTTGGTTATATGTGTTATCCTTATTTATGTCCTTATAATCGTCACAAAATGAGTCTTAGGTAATCTCCGTGTGTTTTTATAGGATATCCTAAGTCATTTCGGACGTATTGATGTATGGACCTTCACATTAATATGATCTTTGTCTACAGCCATGTCTGGTTTGATGAGGTTGTCTTTCCTTTTGCTACTAAGTCGGTTTTGCAAGTTTCCCCTATTTTTCCACTGGTCTCGTGGGTTGTGTCTTCTTTAAGGGACCCACTGGTGATGACCACTATTGAGGTACCTGCCACTCGGCTAGCCGCGTTGTTGTGCCTTAGTCGCGGCCAGCCGACTATTTCTAGATTGGTAACTCGGACGCATGCAATGGTCACTAGAAGTATCTTGCGCGCTGGTGGTGCTGCTTTAGTGGCTTTGGCTGCCCAGACTGGTCCGGCTGAACCTATTTGTTACGCGCAGGCAGTTCGCTATCCGGAGTGGTTGAATTTAGTGCTCTCCTTCAGAATCAGACTTGGCCGATAGTTCCCTATCGCCCTTGGATGAATGTCATTGGTTTTAAGTGGATCTTTCACACCAAGCGGAAAGCTGATGGGTCGATTGAGTGCCACAAGGCTTGTTTGGTGGCCAAGGGCTTTAATCTGGTTGCTAGTCATGACTTCATTGATACTTTTAGTCCAATGGTGAAGCCTACTACTGTCAGGTTACTACTGTCTTTAGCTTTGTCCTCTGATTGGCTTATTTGTCAGTTGGATATGTATAATGCTTTCCTAAATGGGAATTTGACTAAGGATGACTATATATGTCAACCGTCTGGTTATACCGATAAATAATTTCCTAATCATGTTTGCTTTTTGCAGCGGTCGCTATATGGTCTCAAGTAGGTTCCTCAGGCTTGATTCCATCATCTTCATGCTTTTTTGCTTTATATTGGCTTTCGGGAATCTAAAACGAATGTGTCCCTCTTTATTTACTTATAGGAATCTTCTCATGTTTACTTGTTGGTGTATGTAGATGACATCCTTATCATGGCGAATGATTTTGCATTAGTTGCTGCACCCTTAGCCAAACTATATGCTACCTTTAAAATCCAGGACTTAGGAGCTCCGGGTTTCTTTCTTGATATTCTGATAGTTCGCTTATCTGATGGTATGTTGCTCTATTAGCGTCGTTAGATGACAGATATCTTGAAGCATGTTGGTATGACTGACTGTTAGCCACTAGCCAGTCCTATTCTGGTTTTTCACTCGGTGGATGACGACTCTACGAAACTATATGATGACCCTACTCAATATCGAAGTTTGGCTAGGGCTTTGCAATATCTGATTGTTACGCGTCCGAATCTGTCTTATGTAGTTAATTGGCTCTGTTAGCACATGCATGCTCCCATTGTGTCACACTGGACCAACTGAAGCGTGTGCTAAGGTATGTTAAGGGCACTTTGGATTTTGGCTTGCGTCTGCGTAAATTTGTGTCTAATGATCTACATGCTTTCTCGGATTCCGACTGGCCTGGTTGCCTTACCGATCGTAAGTCCGCGAATGGGGTTGCTATGTTCCTAGGCTCCAATCTTATCTCGTGGGTTTGCAAGTAGTAGAGGACTGTGCCGCGGTCATCTACGGAAGCTGAATACAAGGCATTGACAGATGTGTGTGCTAATGTCACATGGATTATCTCGCTACTTCGTGAGCTTGGCATTGGTCGGGTTCCAATGCCAAAGCTATGGTGTGATAACCTTGGGGACACCTACATGGCTACATGTGTGCGAATCCAGTTTTTCACGCCCGTATTAAGCATATGAAAATCGATTATCACTTCGTTCGTGACTGTTAGAAATATAAGGGTTAGTTGAGATATCTACTCTTAGCCCTAGGTTTTAGTGTTAGTAACTTGTGGCTAGGGTTAGTTCTACACTAGTATATATAGCTCTACTCTCCTGTACATTTACACACAGAACATATATACGAATACTTAGTTTTGTTATTCTATTGTTTAACATGGTATCAGAGCGAGGTTGAGTGGGGAGTGGGCTTTGGTCGGGGTAGGGAGGCAACGCTACCAGAGGAAGCGGAGCAGCCACCGGAGTTCTGACGCGCCGCCGCAGTTCGAGGTCTCCGACACCACGCGCCGGCGTGTGTGCACTGTTCTGGCGGCTGCTCCGGTCGGAGTTTTGTCTGGTAGGCTCATCTCGATAAGCCCAGTAGGTCTGGAGTGGTGGTCTCTCAACTGTCAGGTCTCCCTCTCCCTCTTTTCTCTCGCCGGCTTCCCTATCTTCGCAGCAGCAATGGGTGGTTGTTGGTGGTGGTGACCTTTCGTTCTGTATGGTGCTTTTGTTATCATTGGCAGTGCGATTTTCGGCATCTGTGTGGCCATGGAGGAGTGGGTCGACAGTCCTCACGCTGAAATTGCACTCAACAAACGTCCTTCCTTGTGTTGTTTAGAGAACCACAGCGATGGCGAGCAGTGGTGGTCGGTGAAGCTTTCCGGCAGTGGTGGGTGGTGGCTGCCAGCAACTGTGGTTGTGGTTGGTGGGGTGTTGATGTTGGAGTGTTGAAAATGAGAATGATTGGGTAGTAAGTTAATGGTGAGGCTGCTGGGATGGAAGTTGACAAATAATTAGTTAGTAAGTTTTTGTTTTGAGGTGTTTGGTTTATCATGTCATAAGTCTTGAAAGTTTATATTTAGTTTATTGTATTTTTTTGGCTTGTTTAAGTGGGTTAATATGAGGTTACTATCATATTTGGAGCAGTGCCAAGGTGTGAGAGTTGGAGGCAGTCCTTGTACAGGGGTGTTGCAGTGATGGGCAGCACAGGTGCCAAGGGTGGTGTGTACCTGACATATGTTGCTACTATTGTGGAAGGCCGACGGCTGAAGAGTGGTTCAGGAGGAACCAGTTTGTGTGCACGCAACAAGAAAACGGGAAAGCACTGGTGTTCGGCAGCGGTTATAAGGGTTTGTGGAGTGAGAGGCTGGTGCGCTGTGGTGTTAAGCAGCGGTGATAAGGGTGTGTGTGGGGTGTGAGAGGCAAGTGCGCTGCGGTTGTGGTGTTTGGCCTGGTTTGTAGCTTTGTGGAAGCTTTGTTGGTGCGGACAAGGTGCATTGTGGACTGACTTGGCACAGCATGGTTCGAAGGTTCAAGACTTATAGTTCTAGATTTGGAGTCTTATGGTTCATGTGACACATATGTAACAAGTTGGGCATGTNAATTAGGTTATCAAGATAATAACTTGAACAGTCTACATTTTACATGTTTGACAAGGATTAAGGATTTTACAACACTTTTAGCTTATTAAGTGAATAATTCATTAGTAACTTGTAGTTGTGTGCAAATTATTCACTGTTCATAATCATAAATGATTATCACAATCTAAAAATTTAAACTGTATGAAACAAAGCAATATCTGATGAGTAACAGATTACTAATTTCCACTATCCGGGCAATGTATGATCACACTGAACAAGCAGAAACAGAAATCATTCTATCAAATGCAAAATAAGAAGAATACACAACAGCTTACCACAGTCCCTATTCTTAGACTTCTTCTGCTTGGGCTGCAAAGTGTACCAAGCAGTGCCAAGGGATTTGCCTTCGGTTTCGAAAACCTTAGAAAGGTTGAACTTAACTTGGCCAACAAAATCATCATTGAAGTACTTATCCTCTCCCAGAACAGTTATAACAAGCTCTTCCTTAAACTCATCAATCCGAAAGGTGAATTCTTCACACCATGATGGATTCAAGCACTTCTTTACCACCTTAGTCCTGAACTTCTGCCTCCCCAACTGCAATTTTACATAGGGATCACTCAGCCCATTTGGGTCATTTCCAGGTATATTACGTGCCTCAATCACTCGCACTAAAAGCTTCATATTCATCATCATCCCAATATATGCGCAACAAACTCTTCAACAAAGGTAACACATTGATGAAAAGATCAAACTCCCAGGAGAGAAATCCGTAAATGGTACACTGTAAAGAGCAAATGATTAAAAAGGGTTCCTCATCAAAAACCAAGAAAATTACAAATTACTATGGAAGCACGTGCATGATGAGAATCGACCTCTATCATGGGAAAATGCGATGCGCAAATCAAAGAAAAGGAAACAAGAACAATTAAATAACGATGATAGATATAGATTGCGGGAATGGGGAGGAGGAAATGCCAAGAGAATGGAAGGAAACCAAATTGAATAGAAGCCGAAAAGGGAAATGATCAAAATTCCGAAAAGAGGAACATAAATCAAAATCCTGTGGGAGATTCGAAGATTTTAAAACCCAAAGAAGGGCATACAGTTTTCAATTATGGCTCCTAAGGATCACTTAGAATCAACATTTCGTTGAAAAGGAAAAAAAAAAAGGACGACAGGAGGAGGGGAGAGAGTGGAAAGAGGTTGAAAATATTGCGCATACAACGTTCGAAAACAACATTATTGTTTCCCAAAATGTTGTTTTTGAAATGCCTTGGATCCCATTGGCCCCGTCCATTATTTCAAAGCACCTAAACCAGTGGACCAAACACACGTACCCCGTTGTCGGCTTTGCTAAATTTCATGCAAGCAACAGTTTTCTCTTCGAAAATTTTGTGATTTCTTCATGAAAGAAAAGTGTTGTGTAGGAGTATATGTTCGCAACAGGATTCTATATTTATAATTTTATAATTCTATATTCAACAGTATAACATAATTTTTTGAATTTATATAATAAAATTGTGAATATAGAGTTTAAAAATTGTGAATATTGAATAATGTAATTTTATATATTAAGATTTAAAATTTAGAACATAGAGTTCTAAAACTGTGAACATAAAATTCTAAAATTTTGAATATGAATCTAAATCCACCTTGCAAGGTTGATCCAAATTCATAGCATAATTTTGCCGTGTAACCCTGATGCATCCCCAATACTGTTCACGCCTTGGTTAAAATTTTAATTTTAATTATAAGTTTTAACTCAAATTCAACGAGTTCAATTTGATTCAAGCTCGAATCTTTTGTTTTTCTCACATATTGAGTGTATATATTGTCAAATTAAATTGTATTTTTAAATTATAATGATACTTTAATGTGGTAAAAATAATGATACTTTAACAATGTTGTAATGAAACAACAATGTAACCCAATGGGGTAGCTCAAGTGGCAAGTGAACTCTTTTGAAAAAAATTTCAAGAGAACCTGAATTCGATTCCTACAAGTGAAGAGAACCTGAGTTCGATTTATAATGATATTCAAATGAAGTTGTCTAATCGATCTCATTGACTTGCTAGAAATGAAGCAACCACATGAGACATCAAATTATTGCAAGTTTCATAGACTTGTTAGTCATTCAATTGATAAATGGGCCAATACATATGTTATCGGGGCAGTTAAAGATGTATTGTTGAATTACCTATATTTATTTTATTTGTGTTAATAGAAATAATCCAATAATATTTGGTTTGTTGTGAATCGTGAAGTTTCCGGATGAATGATAATGTCATTCAGACTCTAGAGTGGTAATATTATGTGTAGACAATAAAATAAGATATACAAGAGATTCAATCAATCATCTTATTATTTCAATATCAATATATACAAAGTACATAGAACTTTGGTAAACTAATAAAATTATAGGTGTATGAGTTTCACCAGGATCAGAAGTCTTCAATAATGTCCCCATATAATGTATATATAGTGTAAAACGTACCGGAGGTCAAGGCTACGGTAAGAATACGCATACGGTGAGCAAGTAAAAGAGGGCACTTGGTTGAACAATCGCTTGGCCGGTCTACCGGTGTGATGACAGACCGAGGCTATGTTGTATTGCAAGCAACGAGTGATTACAAGTGAAGTAGATTACAATGTAGAGTAAATCACAAGAGGTGTGATGCTACGGAGTAGTGAATATGACAAGTGAGCGGGAGGACCCTTCTTTTTATACTAAATCGGCTATGCATTTAATGCTTCCATATGCAAGTGGCTTGACGTGACACGCTCTTGTTGGTTTGGTTAAACAGTTTGACTTTCCGATGTGACAAAGCCAATATTCCTGCAAGTTATCAGCCGCCACCTACAAACACAAATGGGCTTCCTTTACTTTTAGTGTAAGCTAAACCTCCTAACTTGCAGGGTGCGACGCAGTTAAAGATGTATTATTGAATTACCTATTTTGATCACATTAATTAGGCTAATATTTATTTTATTTGTGTTAATTGAAATAATCTAATAATATTTGGTTAGCCTAGTTATTTAATTAAAGTAAGTCATCATGGTTTTGGATAGCCCCATACAATTTACCTATGGGGTTGGTTAAATTAGTTGGACATGCAGCATGCTAATTAACGAAATGATAATTCCCATGACCTTTTAGAATTGCTGAACAATTTTAATTTTGCCCAAATAATTATCAAGTTAATCAGGTCCAAATTGGCCCAAGGATATTGCATGAGCTCCTCGATCCAATTATATTATGCTAGCACAAAGCCCAATTGTTTTTTTTTTCTTTTATTTAAATTGCATATTTGGATTTTGTTAAACCAGGGAAAGTAAAAGTCGGTGAGGGGTTGAATACTAATTTTAAACCTTTTGAAGAAATGCGAGTTTTTGTAAGTAGTAGAAAAGTTTTATTTGTAGCTTGGTTTGACTTGAATAAGTGCAGTATGGATTGTTAGGAAGATAAGTAAAGTGTAATATAAAGTGAGAGAGATTTATAGTAATTTAAGGAACTCCTTACTCGGTCGACTCTTCTCTTTAATCTAAGAAGGGATTTAATTATTTATTTAATAATTTATAACCAAATATAAGTGAATGAAGCATTTCAAAACACACTGCTATTTGTTTTCTTTAATGGCAGTCCTTGAATGTAAGTCATGAGCTCCTTATCAACTTAATATTCATCGTATTGATCAATCTTCGGTAAAGGTCAGTCACAAGGTTGCTTTAGATGATTTTCTAATACTTTTTAGAGAAAGAGATGATTATGTTTTGGGGTGGGACTGTTAGAATCTAGATGATTCCCTTTTAGCCTAGAAAATTTAATATTGCTTGAAACCTTTTGAATATCTTGTATTTTCAAGAGCTTGTAAAACCATTACTTTGTCCTAAGCTTGGGTCCCTCCTTATACAGATGCGGAGAGTTGAGTGTTGATTTAAAAAAGTTGAATTGGCATGTTGTCACTCAATCAAGTGGTAGTCATTCAAAAGCTGTCATAATTCCCATTTTGTGCTTTATCCTAAATCTTGGAGATAGTTTGAGAAGATGAGGAATCAAAATCAAGTCCGATTATATCCCTTGAGGGCTTTTACAACATTATATATATATATATATATATATATTAGTTATAATGCGCACACGATTAAATTAATGCCCTAAACAAAAATTAAAACAAGCAAATACTTGGTACAATTTTTAAATATTAAATAGTTAATATAAAATAAAAATAATTATTTTCAATGTAATCAAAACTAATAATAAATATGAGTATTGCTGTAGATAGTTATAATCGAGAATAAAGAGGATGTCCTAACAATCTATATACATATAAAGGCAACCGGGTATTAGCCAATGAGATTACTCCGTTTTCCCACCTAGTTAAAATGACCAAGTCTCACTTTTCTTTAATTTTTTTTAATCATGTCTTGCATTTCAAATTTGTTCATTTCCCGCCTATTTATTTGCAAAATCGAAATGAATCTTTGAAGAGTCCAATTAGGGGATTGGCCTATTGTAGAGTTGGTATGGAATTAGGCTTAGGTGGTGTGATTTTTCTAATTGAAAGGGCATGGACGTACTGTTCATTGTACTTCTATGATATTATTTTATTTACTAGTATTTTCGCCTGTGCGTTGCACGGAATTGATTTGCTATAATATGTTAAGAGTATTTAGATTGATATACAATTATGTAAATTATAATATCGAATATTATATAGTGCAATTGAAAAATTAAGTTTGATCGATTATGTTTTCTGATGTAATCATTGCTTGAATTTGAGCAAATAATTGTCCAATTAATAGCCAGTGTGTATATATATAGATCCGGTGCTGAAACTTTAGACATTTTATATATCAATGCTTATGATTTGTATTAATTGGGTTCATTATCTCGTTGTCCATCAACTCAGTTATAGAAATTATTTATACTGATGATATATTTTCTATGTAAATATATAGCAATTTTGTCATCTTTGTATAAAAAGAAAACATATATAATAGTATATCAATGTAACTGTTTTGAATTACACATTATTGAAAACCTTTTTGTAGACGACATTGATAGTATATTATATATTGTTATTGTAAATTTTTATATTTATTTTAATTTGCATCACTAATGAAGTAAATTATCTAGAATTATAGCTTTTTAGTACTTTATTTCAGAATTACTGGAGTAAAATATCCAGAATTATAAGATATTTTTAAAATACGTATGTATAGATTAGCTATGTTTTTTTAAGTGTATAGATTAACCTTATTTCATGAATATTTGATTTGTGGGCATGTTTTATTTGTTGTGTATTTTTGCCTAACAGTGGGCTGTATAATGTGTTAAGAGCTATAATTCTACCTAAACATGTCAAATTTTGGCTCTTTAGGTTATACTTTATTTATCTGTGTACTTAATTTGGTTAATTTTTTTTAACGTGTTATTAAGGTAAAATTATATTAATGAGTTAAATCCACCAAATGTCCTTTGTTTTTGTGGCAATTTTAAATTTAGTCCCAAACTACCGTTTTTGTCATTTAACATCCTAGACTATAATTTTTTGGACACTTTTAGTCCTTCTAATTACTTTTTCTATTTTTAGTAAGGACACTTTTGTCTTTTCATATTTTTCTTTTATTATTATTTTTTTTGGTTTCAACCGGTTTACTTGGTTTAAGATTTTAGGTAATCTATGATTTTTAGTAAAGTTCTAAACCAATTAAACCGGTTGAAACTAGAAAAAATAACACAAGAAAAATATGAATAGACAAAAATTCCCTTACTAAAAATGAGAAAAATCATGAGAATGACTAAAAGTGTTCAAAAAATGACTCGTTTGTCTCCAATTATCTTGAAAAAATCTATGTATAATTATATTATTACTAAAATAAATATGGTTCAAAAGGGAAATAATTTAATTGTAATTATTATAAAACTAAATACAACAACCCATGTTTAGCTTAATCTATACTAACATTCGTGTAGTTATTAACNTTGCAGTGTAGGTAGTTTTGCTTGGTGTGTGCACACTACTGAAAAATTTAACAACTTAAATTGAAGGAGCAGTCTCTTAAATATTAAATCAAAAATTACAAATTCATGTACAGACAATAACATCTTTGAAAATTTTATGTTATTGAATTGTACAGTATTGAATTTAAGATTGCTTAGATTAGTCCCTGGAATACTACAAGATTAAAATGATCAATAACAAGGTTAGAATATAATATATCACAAAAGTCAGAGAGCATTACATATATTAATGGCATTATTACAAGCTAGGATACAAACATATTCATTACCATATCCATATCATGCATGTACGTTAACTCATGGGATTGTGAATATTTTAGAAATATGGGTGTTAATTAG
>CM008336.1:6048839-6063797 GCA_002525835.2 Ipomoea batatas
TGATATAATATATACTAACCTTGCCTACAAAAAGCGAAATATTTCGCCCTGAGACAATATATTCTTTAACCTTGTTTATTTCAATTGCCATCTGAACTATTATGTAGTAGCCCTGTTTAGTGAGTCAAAATTTTTCTTCAATGAATCAAAGAATAGATGATATTTTTATAAATCAAAAGGTTATCAACATTTTATCGCAAACACACAACTAACAGGGTGTTTAGTTGCAAGGAAGAAAATAGGGAAAAAGAATTGTAATTCCATGTGAGATGAATAGTGTGAGATAAAGTGAGAATTTTAATTTTACAGGGCGTTTGGTTGGATAGAAGGAATTGGGTGGGAAATAAATTGCAATTTAATGTGAAAATAATAATGTGGAATAAAATGGGACTTTAACTTCAAGTGTGTTTGTTTTTCAGGAATAAAATTATTGAGAATTTCAATTCCAATGTTTGGTATACATGGGAATTGAAAAGGAATAAATAGTATAAAGTCTAAAATGTCCATTGTTGTTTTTGTCGTTGTTGTTATTAGTACTATTACTATTACTATTACTATTACTATACTATTACTATTACTATTACTATTACTATTATTATTGTTATTATTATTAATCTTAAATAACAAGTATCTCTCGGATCCATTTGCTTATTCAAACACAAAAAAAATATACTCACCCGTCCCATTTTATATGTCTGGTTCGGTTAACGAGACTTGACGGAGTTATTTTTAATTGGATTTTTCATAATATTAAGTTTAGTATTAGTATAAAAAATTTATATATTTAGAAACTACACTAAAAGTACTACTCCGTATTAAACACTAAAAATCAAATTTAAAAATGAGTAAAAAAATACTAAAGAAAATAAACAAAGAAGAAAGAGTTGGTTTGACAAATGAATAGTAAGTATGACAGATAAAATGGGACAAATGGAGTAACATATTAAATTCAAATACCACTCATTTACCCTATCTGATACGATCCCACATCGGCTCCACAAGAGATTGTGGAGTGGTACTTAAGTTGGGGCCAAACCTCCACTCATGAGCTAGCTTTTGTGGTGGAGTTAGGGTCTTGGCTTTAGTGCCGTATCATTGGTGCTTTCATTGAGAGGCCGGAGTTTTTTAGATCATTAATACTCTTCTTCTTCTTTCTGTTTTTTTCTTCTTTTTTTTTTTCAAGCCTGGAAATAATTTTTCCAGGTTGATGCTCTCAATGAAAGCACCAATTGATACAACCTGAGGTTGTATGGGTTGCTCTTCTTCGAGTCAAGAGCTAAACTCCAATGGCTGTGCTTCGAGTGGCAGCCCAACTCCAAATGACTATGCTTCGAGTGATAGTCTAACTCCAGGAAGAGAATGTCTCCAGACATAACCCATTAATATATTCTTCAGTGCCCTTCTACATTTACACAGGTAGCTATTTATACATGATAATAAAACTACCCACAATCCCATTAACCATCCACTATCCAACTTCATGCTAATAACTACCCATGAAGTACCTAGAATAGTGGTTATCCCACCATATAATAATAATAATAATAATAATAATAATAATAATAATAATAATAACTACTGCAGCAACACCATGAGTGTATCACTATCTCTTGAACTAGACATACTGTAATTAATTTTCATGCAAATACTTCATCGAATGTTTAGCTTCATAAGCTCACATCCCCAAAAAATAAATACACGCTATAATCTAGAAGGGAAGGCTAGATATCAAATTTTATGTTAAAAAAGGAGGGGCAATTTTGTCTTATGATTATATTTTTTTTCTTCCTAAAATCCGCGGAATTAAAACTCATGGGGGGACATGGGATTATAATTCCATGAAAATGAGAAAATTACAATTCTGTGGAATTGCAATTCCTTCCAATCAAACAAAGGAATTTTGTTGTGTTCGAAATTATATAGGAATTAAGTGAGAGTAGAATTGTAATTCCCTTCAACCAAACGTCCCGTTAGTGCTTGGTATACATGAGAATTGAAAGAGAATAAGTAGTATAAAAATCAAAATGTCCATATTTATGATTATTATTATTGTTGTTGTTGTTGTTGTTGTTGTTGTTTGTAAGTGTACAAATGATACACATGTTTTTCACTAATTATTTGTCAAAATTATCTTAGTTTAATTAATTAAGAAGCTTAATTTAATTTAGACTGCAAGATGGCATGAATGGAGCAACTATATGTGGCCTGAATTTTAACAGATTATGAAGTCTTCAGGAGATTAATTTAAGATAGGTATTTCTCCTTGATTTGAGGAAATCTTACAGATATGAAAGGTCCACATATTTCTCTATATAAAGATGGCGTGAAGTTCTTGGCAATACAAGGAATTCCAGTACTTTAAGTCCGAATATTATTCAAAAAAATTTATTCTATTATTGTTTATCTCATTATTATTTTGAAAGGTATTTAAAGGCTGTCCAGTGAATGAAAAATTCTTGTTGAAGAAATGGCTGCATTCGTTGAACCTTGAAGTGAGAATGGCTTACAACGTACCAACTTAAGAAGAAGATGAAGATCGAGTTGATATGAAAGATTAGACCATATTGTGTATGGATAAATTTGTTCGATCCCTTTTGTAATCTTGGTGATCATCTAGTGGAGTTGATTACGTTGAGTAGCCCTCCAGATGTTGGAGAAGTTCATCGAACTGCGTAAACATATCCCGGTTCCTTTATTTTTCTGCATTTATTTTATTCTGTATTTTAATTTCTTCTTTTTTCTGTGTCTAACATATATAGAGCTTAACACAGATAATTAATTTGATTAAAATCTAAGTAGGAACCGATTAGGATTTTCTTTGCATTCAAGACTCACTATTTAACAATTGGTATCAGAGTCCGGGGGACTTAATTTATTAGTTTAGAGATCTAGATGTTTCGTGTTTCTTGAACTAAAGAACTCATCTTATGCATGTGTTTTTAGTGGTTTTATTTATTTTGTTTTTTTCGTGCTTGCCTATTGTTGAGTGTTTAAGATGGATAAACACAAGTCACCAGAATTAACAGGGCAAACTATGCCTACCGGAACGCTCGCACTAAAGTGCATCTCAAGGCCAAAGGTGAAAGAGTATTGAGGTCTGTATTGACTGGATGGGAGCATCCAACTGTAGGTAATCCACCTGTGGCAAACCCTGAGTTTAAATGGTCAAATGCTGAAATTACATTGGCTAACTACAAAAACAAAGCACTAGATACAATCTTCTCATTGATGCATGAGGATCAATTCACACTTATTGTCGGGTGTGACTCTGCAAAAGAGGCATGGAAAATATTTGAAACAACTTCTGAAGGTAGAAGTTCAGTGAAACGGTCAAAATCGAAGCATGTCCAGAATGATTTTGAGCAACTTAGAATGTAGGAAGATGAATCAGTAGACTTTCATTCATGAGTTCAGGAACTTGCAACTCGCGCCATAGTCATTGGTGAACCACTCCCTCAACCTAAACTGGTAAAGAAAATTCTCAAGTGCTTACCTCAACAATTCAGAATGAAACTAACAACCATTCAAGAACATGTTGGGTTGGGAAGATAAATTTGTGGCTTAGCTAATGGGAAATTTACATACCTACAAAATTGAGTTGTTGTCAAATCACAACAAAAAGGATAAAAATATTGCCTTTGCTACTGAAGAAAATAATTCTAAGCAAGACATTGATGAGACTAATGACGATCCTGTTGTTTTACTAACCAAACAATTTTTAAAAATTTTGAAGCAGGTGAAACAAAAGAACAACTCGCGTGGACGAAAACCACAAAAACAAAAAGAAACAAGCTCAAGTTCATCAAAGAACACAACAAAAAATGGTTATTCAAATCACAACAGAGACTCATCATCACAATATTCTCAGTCAAAAGAAAAGTCTAATAGCAAAGGGATTCGCTGCAACAAATATGAAGGATACGTGCTTGTTCAAGCCGAGTGTCCCACGTATTTAAGGAGGAAAAACTCGATGTCTGCATTAACATGAAGTGATTACTAACTTGAGTCAGACCCCTCTGAATCTGACACAGAAGAAATTTTAGGAAATTTTGTTGCATTCACAGTTGTGGCTGGTTTTGAGTCAAAATTAGAAGGTGTGGAGTATACATCAGTCAAAGACAAAGAGCTACCAACTCCCTCGTCTGAACAAGAAATTGTACTCAAAATGGGAGATTTTATTAAAAGTTAATTGTTCATTGTCTAGTCAAGTTAAATTTTTAGAGAATGCTCAAAAAGTGTACAAAAATCAAGTCTATGATAGAAACATTCTTATAAAAGCTAGATTAGATCGTGAAGACAAGGTGAAACATGTGCTAGAAATGCTAAACCGACGAATAAAGATGATGGACAATACATCCACTTTGGATCAAATACTTGATTCTGGAAGGAAATGTACCACAAAGTTTGGTTTGGGATTTACTGGAGACAAAAATCACAGCAACACCATCTTTGTCATAGCTACTATTGTAGACACAAATGTACCAAAATCTAGCACAACTCAGCAAAATTATTTCAAAAAAAGAAAAACTAAAATTAATTGTAAGACTTATAATCCTGTTTGTCATTATTGCAAGTTACAGGGACATACAAGGCCAAAATGTTTCTATTTTTACAAAGATCAAAGACCAGAGAAATATACTCTTAAGCAAATTACTCCATTTGTAAAGAAAGTCTGGGTCAAGAAAGTCGAGTTTGTATGTAATGCCTCACTTAAAGCGTCTCAAGGGAGGCAAAATGGTGTTCGGTAACCAGTGAAGGATAGAGAATTTAGCTTAGAAAATATGCAAATTTGTTGATTAAGTATCGAAATCTGGAATAACAGGTATCTCTAAAATTGAATAAATTTTGTTATTATCTAATAAAATGTGTTACTGTTTCAAAAGTAGCGATGTTATCTATGACACACATGGTTGAACAAAGGGTTCTAGATATACTTACCCATAATAAAAAGTTAATGGATGATCTAGTAACAGCAATCTTGGAGTCTTGGAAGCCAAAGAACTTAAACCGTTAAAATCAGGGACGTCGGTAACATCTATTATTTTGTTATCTACCGCTGTTGAAATTTCTTCCATGTTTGAATATGTGGTGATTGCTAGCTCTGTGTTTTCTTTGTTTTTTGATCTAAGTTTACTTCTATTTGCTAGTCTTTCTTTTATGACATCTATATTTGTTTCTTGTGTGATCTTTGTTTGGTCCAGTCATAACCATGTCGGATATTTGTTGTGTGTTGGAATAAATGGCATAAATGACATTTTAAGTGGCTATTTTGTGGTATAAATATATGTAGGGTCCACATCCGATTTGGGTCGGGTCAAAGTGGATTCAGATTCTTCGTAGTGAGATGAAGAGATAGATATATTATACGCTCAAAATGGATAATGGGTGAATGAGAAATTGATTATCAAAGTAGACCTATTTGAAATGGATTTTGTGTGGAAAAAGCTTTAAGTAAGACTTTTGTCCCACATTGGTTGGGAATAAAGATTTGACCCACTATATATACAAGGGTCTTTTTATGACTTGTTAACTTGTATAGCATAGATGTTCTCTCTAGTTGGCACCTAGGTTCAATGAGATAACTAAATTATGGAATGAGTGCGTCACTGTGGGGGTGGAAACTCTCGAAACTCGAGAAAGAATCACCTATGTGTTTCTGTTGGAATAAGTGGCCATTTTGTGGTATAAATATATGTAGGGTCCACATCCGATTTGGGTCAGGTCAAAGTGGATTCGAATTCATTTTAAGTGGCCATTTTGTGGTATAAATATTTGTAGGGTCCACATCCGATTTGGGTCGGGTCAAAGTGGATTCGAATTCTTCGTAGTGAGACGAAGAGATAGATATATTATACGCTCAAAATGGATAATGGGTGAATGAGAAATTGATTCTCAAAGTAGACCCATTTGAGATGGATTTTGTGTGGAAAAAGCTTTAAGTAAGCCTTTTGTCCCACATTGGTTGGGAATGAAGATTTGACCCACTATATATACAAGGGTCTTTTTATGACTTGTTAACTTGTATAGCATAGATGCGCTCTCTCGCGCGTAGGGGGTGCAAATCAAATCCCAAACTGAGCCTGAAAAGGCTTGACTCGTGTACGCCGGCACCTGCGGGTACGAATGTTGTCCGGAAATTGGATACCTCTCTCGCCGCCGCGTCAAGGCTGGGCAATGCTCGAGACATTAGCGAGAGGGCGAGTCATAGATCTTAGGTTGTAGCTTGGTCATGAGCGAATTTGTAGGTTGTAGCTTGGTCATGAGCGAATTTGTTGATGTTGCACCCATGAAGTCCGAAAATTGGATACCTCTCTCGCCGCGTCAAGGCTGGGCAATGCTCGAGACAGCAGCGAGAGGGCGAGTCATAGATCTTAGGTTGTAGCTTGATCATGAGCGGCGAGTCATAGATCATAGGTTGTAGCTTGATCATGAGCGAATTTGTTGATGTGGCACCCATGAAGTATGGAAAATGCCAGAGCAGGAACAAGATGAAGTCCGGAAATCGGATACCTCTCTCGCCGCGTCAAGGCTGGGCAATGCTTGAGACATCAGCGAGAGGGCGAGTCATAGATCTTAGGTTGTAGCTTGATCATGAGTGAATTTGTTGATGTTGCACCCATGAAGTATGGAAAATGCCAGAGTTAGGAACCAGAACAAGAAGAAGCGAGAACCACTTAAATGGTGGAATCGATTGTATTTCGTCCTTTGTTCCCCATGGGGATCAAAAAGCACCAAATTTGATGACTTATTAAGGGAAAGACGAAGTAAGAGCATGCTATTGGAGACGTTGCAACATATGTCGGGAAGGCCTCCGTTGATTGTGTACGAAAAAAATACGAATCCAAAGGCAGGGTAAGAAGGGGTTAAGCTAATTGAGATATTAACTCTTCCGAGAACCAGTAACACGTAAACCATGTAAAACCAAGACCAATCAACATCCGAACGGAACGGATTTGAACTTCTCCTAGAATAGTTTCCGATGCGAATAAATTACCAGGTGGAGCATGAGCATTTTACATCACAACGAAATTAACCAAGTTTTCACCGCGAAACTCTGCTCCTCTTTCATTCTAGACACCTGTGTTCATCCCATGTTCTCGTTCACCGGGTCCCAAGTTTGTTGCTCAAACGCAGGGATCGTAGTACGTTTTATCTTGGGAAACCTAGACCGCAACGCTCCAGCACCCCAGGAGGCGGTAAATAAGGTTTTAAGGACAGGGGCAACTCGACTCGTGCTTACAACTACCCCAAATTCGTCCTTCTCCGTCCCTGTGTTATTCCAGGTTTATCTAACCTTTGTGTAGGTTTAAATTCCTGGAATTATTTATTTGTATATTGTGGATTTTCTATTTCGTCCATTTTCTTGGGTTTTTTGAGAATTATTTCCAGCATTGTGTTCCCTTTGTGCTAAATGTTATGAATATGTGCATGTATATGATTTACTTGAATGTGTTTATTGTTTGTATCTGCTTTATTTGCTGATCTTTCTGCTTTTTCTGTCTCAACTTGACAATTCCTGAATTTGTATATGTAAGTGCTTCTGTGTTATTTGTTGACTTGCTCTCAAGTTGCTTGTACCTAGTTTTGGGCCTCTTGTTTGTATTCCACTTGTACAGGTTTTTGTGGCAAAAGATTCAAGAAAATAAAATAAAATTCTGGAGTTGTCTTTGTTACAACTAAGAAACTTATCCCGAGAGATGAAATCGCTGATTTTAGTGATGATTTTTAGCATTCTAAGTGCTCAAGGCTTTCAACCATATGAAGATGAAACAATCACAAAGACTGAAGGAAATTATACTAATGATCCCAGGTTGTATTAAAGCCATCATTTTGATAATAGAGATTCTCTTTGTCTTGTCTCTGTCCATGTATCTGGAGATCCATTTGTTGCTTCTATAGTGCCTACTTCAGGTGCACCAGCCTTCTATTCTTTTAACGAGGTTTTTTCCTCGCCATGTGACCCTAGCCGGCAAAGAACCACAAGGAGGTAAACCAGCTTAGGTTACCCATAGCTGACCGGCTTAAATCCAGGGGTTTGAGGATCGAACCTCCAACCTCTCGGTTGTAGGTAGTGCACCGGCCTTCTGTTGCTACTACAGATTGTTGCTTTTGAACTAGAGCAAAGTCTTGCTGACTTGAGAAGGATTTCTAGACTTTGAGGCTATTCATGCAGCTAAGATTGCTTTCTTTTTCATTTATTTGAGAAAGGGGAGTAGTATTTTGATTAGAAAGGAGCAAAAGCAAAAAGACAAGACATGTTGGTATAAAGTTTGCTACTTGAAATTGATTGATGATTTATTGATGCTTTTTAGACCTGAGGCTATACTCAGGATGTTCGAATCTCTTTTCTTGAAGATCCTGCTGCATCAGCTCCACATCCTAGATGATCACACCCTCTATCAATTTTTATCAAAAAGGGGGAGATACACATTTGAGGGGGAGCAAGCAAAGACTTAAAAAGTGGCATTTGGATGTTTATGATTTTTTGTTTGTGATTGTTTGTGTTAATAAAATTACAAAAGAAGAAAAATATTTTACTCCTTATTTTGTAACAAGTTCTTGTGACAATTCATTAGTTCAGCAGATAGTTCAAAATAACATATGGTCTTGTTTGTATTAAAGCTTCTTATAGTTCAGCAGAAGGATCAGAAGAATGTATGGACGAAGTGCTGAACAGAATACTGGAACAAGACAAAGAAGACAAGAAGAGCAACAGATTCAGTTATGAATATAACCAAATTCGGGCATCATATATAAGGACAGAACTCCCTGAGAAAAGACAGAGAGATTATATTGAAGAACACAAGAGTGAAATGAAGAGGAGCTTCTCTTGGATAAGATAAATCGATATCTTGACAAAGCTTACCTTTGATTCAAGATGACTCTCATCGTGAGGAACTGGGCAAGCAATAACTCTGAATGCCAGTTGGGCTACAATTGAGGGGGAGCCTCAATTCAAGAAGATCGGGAGATCAAGATTCGCACAACTCTTCAAGGCTGAACTCTAGAATGGTGATTGATGATTTCTAGTGTTGCCGTGTGATTTTCTGCTGTAAACTGTTGACCCATTTCCAGGTTGATCAATGAAGAGTTGGGCGTTCAGAGTGATGCCCCCCAGATGTAGGAGTTGCGATTCCGAACTGGGTTACCAATTCTAGGTGTTCTTACTGCTTTGATATTTTCTTGCTGATTATCTGAATGCTATTTCCTGATCTATTTCATTCACTAGTTCAGTAAAATGTTACAAGGTCATCTAACAAATCTAGTAATTAGGTTTAATAGTTGGAAGACTCTTTTAACTCGTAGATCAAAGAACTTGATAGTCTGAGTAATTTCAGTTTGCTTATTTATGATTCTTGGATTATTTCTCTTGGATTATTCTATGGATGTTTTGTATGGTTACGGTTACTAATTATTCTATGGATGTTCTGCTTGGTTATGATAATTGATGATGGTTATTGATGTTGATTATGATTATTGATGGATGATGGTTATGATTATTGATTATGGTTATTGTCTTATTGATATGGTGTATGGATGTTGTATGGATGTGGGATTGATATGATCAAGATTATGGTGGTTGGATAACGGTTTCTTGGCAAATTTCTTTAGTTATTCCTAGTCTCTAGTTATCTTTATTAATATGATGCTTTGCTTGTCTACACAAAATGTCTTTATGGCTTTTGTTTTAATAAAATTCTAATAATAATTTCTTATAGCCTTAAGAATGTATGTGTGTTGTTTTTGACAAATAATTGTCAAAAAGAAATATTGTAAGTGTACGAATGATACACATGTTTTGGCTAATTATTTGTCAAAATTATCTTAGTTTAATTAAGGAGCATAATTTAATTTAGACTGCAAGATGGCGTGAATGGAGCAGCAATATATAGCATGAATTTTAACTGATTATTTAGGTTTCATGAGATTTGTTTGAGATGGGTATTTCTCTTTGATTTGAGGAAATCTTACAGATTAGTTTGAGATGGGTGTTTGTCCTTATCTTAAGAAAATCTTGCATATTTTTTTTCTTGCATATTATTTTTCAGAAACGATAAGTCTACATATTTCTTTATAGAGTTAATACCCATTGTGGTCCCTTGACTATTAGGTAATACTTAATTTAGTCCATCGCCAACAAAAGTACCCAATTTAGTCCTTTAACTTGTAAAATTATACCCGATTTGATCCTCCATTACAATTGACATCCATCTGCCGTTATAAAGAGGGGCAAAAACGTCATTTACAATAGTCGAGGGACCAAAATGGGTACTAATTTTTTTTTATAATCATCATCGTCATCGTCATATCGTTATTGTTATTGTTATTGTTATTGTTATTGTTATTGTTATTATTATTATTATTATTATTATTATTATTATTATTATTATTATTATTATTATTGGGACAATGTCTCATTGTTTAGTTTTGTATATCAAGACTATGGGTGTGTAATCGGTTAACCGAAGTTTTTAAAACTTTCACCGTTAACCAAACTGAATTTTTTGAAGCTAAAGTTCTAAATCCTAAAAATAATACCTATAATAATAAATCCAATTAAAATAATACATATAATAATAAATCCATAAGAAAATATACAAAAACAATATCATAAAAGATTACAAATTTATAGAGATTTTACATATTAGATTATATATATATATATTTATTTATTTATATATTTAAAATTTTGGTTAACCGACAATTTCGAATCCAATTAACTGTTAACCGAAATTTTTAAAAATCTTTTACCATTAACCGAACCGAAAAAGTTTAGTTAAAAATTGTTAACCGACAATTTCAAATCCAATTAATAGTTAACCGAAATTTTAAAAAACATTTAACCATTAATCGAACCGAAAATGTTCAGTTAAAAATAGGTAACCGACAATTTCGAACCCAATTAACTGTTGACCAAAATTTTAAAAAACTTTTAACCATTAACCGAACCGAAAAAGTTCAATTAAAATAGTTAATTGACAATTTTGAACCCGAAATTTTTCAAAATATTTAATCATTAACCGAACTGATAAAGTTCAGTTTAAAATGGTTAAACTGAACTTCGTCATTTCGATCCGTTAACCAAAAATTTACCGAAGCTTACACACCCATAATCAAGACAAGCCCTGTGGATCTTACGTACTTTTAGTCAATTAACGCACACCACATCTAAGGGCAAACAGACAAACTTTAGTAGTTTACATTTTAGTTTTTAAAATAATATGTAGGAAGTAATATGGTGCGGAAAAAATTATCCCAATATCAATAATAATAATAATAATAATTATTATTATTAGTACCCATTTTGGTCCCTCAACTATTATGTACCCATTTTGATCCCGCAACTATAAAAAATGACGTTTTTACCCCTCTTTATAACAGTGGATGGATGACAATTGTAACGGAGGACCAAATTGGGTATAACTTTACAAGTTAGAGGATTAAATTGGGTACTTTTATTGTCGAGGGACTAAATTAAGCATTACCTAATAGTCGAGGAACCAAAATGGCTATTAGTAAAGATGGCAGGAAGGTCTGGGTAGTACAAGGAAATCCAGTACTTCAGGTCTGAACATTACTCAAGGAAATTTATTCTATTATTGTTCATGTCAGTATTATTTTGAAAGGTATTCAAAAGGCTGTCCAGTGAATGAAAAATTATTGTTGAAGAAATGGTTGCATTTGTTGAAGCTCGAAGTGAGAATTAGCTTGCAACGTATCAACTCAAGAAGATGATGAAGATTATATTGAGTTGATATGAAAGATTAGACCATAGTGTGTATGGATAAATCTGTTCAATCCCTTTTGTAATCTTGGTAATCATCTAGTAGAGTTGGACTTAGGTTGAGTAGCCCCCACTACAAGAAATTGCACATGTGCCGACATTTCAAACGCAAGTAAATGTAAGACAAATGTCAGCAATAATTATTAGTGACGAAATAAAAATGTCACCATGATCTTCGTGCTTGCGACGTATGGAAAGATTGACGAAATAAATTCGTCACCATAATCGTCGTGCTTGCGGCGTATGGAAAGGTACTATGACGAAATTGAATTTTTGTTGTTAAACATAATAATTTCCAACATTTTTTCATACTCTAAATTATGTCATACAAAAGTTGGTATTATTGGTGACAAATATGTAATAAAATGTCGGCAAAAGTATGCACGGCGAAGTTAAAAAAAAAGACATTAAATAGAGTTTTACTGATGCTTTATATTTTTTATACTTGTCATTAATGATAATGATTGGCGACGAAAATTGAGAAAGCGCCAAAAAATATTTATTGACATAATATTAAATGTGTCACTAAATATATATTTGTTGACGTTTTATATGTCGTTATATTTATCATGTATTATGTTATTGGTGACGAATATTATGAAATTGTTTCAAAATAATCTACTGTTAAATTCAAAATGCATCAATAAATATTATGTTTCCTGGTGGTTGTAAATATTTTTATATGTTATTCAAGTATTAAAACTAACTAAAAAAAATGTACAATAAAATATAATTAAAAAAATTGATATGACTAGCATTAAAATATTGTAATATAGTATTGAATTACAAGGACATATATATATATAAACCTAAGTGTTCTAATAGATTTTCTAATAACCACAATACAATATATATTAAAAGAGTTAATATTCAAAATGGTCCTCAATCAACTATAGTGGGTTTTCTCAATTTCGTCCTAAATGACTTTGGTGACCCAATGTAGTCCTAGACTTTTGTATTTTTACTCAATGTAGTTCTCCGTTTGTTATATCGTCAAATTGTTATTAAACTGAGGGACAATTAAGTAATTTCAATATTGGCCTATCTTTTCACCCAGACCTGCGAAATGCGAAATTATCCCTCTTTCTTTTACGAATTACTCCCAGACCACATGTCTCCATATGTATGTATTATGTGTATATTTCAATTCTGGGAGTTATTTATAAAAGAAAGAGGGATTTCACACTAAGGCTATGTTTGGCAAACCTAGCTGAAAAGGTAGCTGAAAGCTGAAAAGTAGCTGAAAACTGAAAAGCTATAAGTTTGAAGCTGAAATTTGAAGAGCTGTTAAACTAGCTGTTATGCTTAAAAGTGTTTGGTAAAATTAGCTTTTTGATAAGCTAATAAATGTAAAAAGACTAAAAAGGGCATCTTCATACAATTTAAATAGTTTTAAATTTAAATAGGTTTGTTTATATATATATTAAAATATAAAATAGTGAAATCAATATATTTTAATAAAATATAAAGTAAGAACATATATTAGAAAACATATAAAGTAAAACAAAATGTTTATAATTCATAAGATTAGTTCATATAAAAATTAATGTTCAAACACAAATGTCAAATTGAAATTACAACCAAACATATTGAAGAGAAAAAGTCAAAAAGATTTAGCCAAAAAGGTTTTAATTGGGAAGGGTGAATGATGTCATTTCTTTAAAATAATAAGGTTAAAGATGGAAAAAAAAGTTAGGAAGCTACTAGCTTATTTTGAAACGCTACCTTAGGTAGCGTTCAAAAATAAGCTCTTATTTTAAGCTACTAGCTTATTTTAGGAACATTACCAAACAGAGCTTATAGCTTATTAGTAGCTTAAAATAAGCTATAAGCTCCTAAATAAGCTCTGTCAAACAGAGCCTAAGTAGGTTTGGGAGAAAAAAGAGGCCAATATTGAAATTACGTAATTGTCCCTCTATTTAACACCAATTTGACAGAATAATAAATGGAGGAGTACATTGAGTAAAAATACAAAAGTATGAGGCTATATTCGGTCACCGAAATCGTTTTTTTTTTTTTTTTGAATACACCAAAATCGTTTATTTAAGATGAAATTGAGAAAAAACCAGTATAGTCGAGGACCATTTTAGGTATTAACTTTATATTAAAAAGAGCATTGAAATAGACTTTTGATTGAAACTTCCAAGTTCTGCACCAGCTAGGGGGTTCCTTTCACTGAGAAAAACACAAATTAATATGGCATTAACTACTTCATTAAGCAACACTAAATCATTTTAATCTATAATATTAATTAACCTGTGTAAAATCCTTATTCTGTCCGGGTACTGTGGTGTGGGATGTGGATTTAATAAAAGATACTTTTTTGTGAGAAGGATGTAAATCTTATTCTTAGTTTACCTATCCATATTTTACCAATGGAAGATTCTGTTTTTTGGGCCAAGGAAGATAATGGGGCATATTCAGTTCGGAGTGCTTATAGGTTAACAAAGGGGTTGTGTAATGATGCTCGAGATTATGCTTGGAAGGGGGTGTGGAAATTAAACATTCCTCCAAGGTTAAATGTTTCTTTTTGGGCTTTGTGTTCTATGAATCTTCTGACAAAGGATGTTTTGATGATAAAACATGTTCAATGTGACCCTGCTGTTTGTTCCTTTTGTGGTATGGTAGAGGAGTCGGCAGTCCATCTGTTTGCAAATTGTAGTTTATTTTGCCCATGCTTGTTGGAGAGTAGTGAATCCTGAGTGGAGTTTGAGCTTGGCGGATTTTATTCATGATTGGGTGTTAGATATGTGGAGCTGTTTATCAAGTGAGTTGTGTGAGAAAGTAGTAATGGTCTGTTGGCACTACTACAGGAAACACCTTTAACGTCGGTTTTTTAGCACTTTTAACGTCGGTTAAAAATCGACGTTGATCTGGCCGACGTTGTATATAAATGATACGGCGTCGGTTGTCAAAACCGACGCCGTATGTATTTTTTTATTTTTTAAAATACGAAACGACGTCGGTTTTTATGAAAAACCGACGTCGTTTAATTAAAAAAAATTAAAAAATAATAAACGACGTCGGTTTTTAAGAAAAACCGACGTCGTTTAATTAAAAAAAATTAAAAAATAATAAACGACGTCGGTTTTTTCCCAAAACCGACGTCGTTTAATTAAAAAAAATTAAAAAATATGAAACGACGTCGGTTTTTGGAAAAAAACCGACGTCGT
>CM008336.1:6142755-6155437 GCA_002525835.2 Ipomoea batatas
ATTAGTCATTTAGCCTTCCAATTTCACCGCCGCCAATATTTTTCTAAACAAATACTTTTTCCACAAATCTAGCTGCGCTAACGTAATCTTCACAGCTCCAAATTTACCACCATCACTCTAACCACACCGCTCTCCCAAACAGAGCCTACGTCACATGAGACTTTTGGCTGCTTTTGCTATAAATATGGTTGGAGTAAAATACATATGAATGAATATGGTGAACAAAGTATGTATTTCAATTACCATATGAATGATAATAGTTCTTTATCTCAACATCTAGTATTTTACCTTGTACATGTTATTGTATTGGCTAGACACAAAGTAGGTCATAGTTTCTCTATAGAGTATCTTGTTTTTCTTTTGTTCGTTAATTTGAAGTAAAATAATTTTCTCCCACTAAATGAAATTATAACTTAATGAACTTTTCATTAAAACCTTAGACTTATATCCAATCTTCCATCAGAAATAAAATGTATTTTATAAAATCAAATGAACTTAAAAAACAAAAATAAAAAATAAAAAATAAAAGTAGTAGTACATTGTACTTATCTCTTTGCCAAAGAAAGAAAAAAATTTATATATATATATATATATGTGTGTGTGTGTGTGTGTAAATCTACCAAATATAAACTTATCTAGTACACATGTCAATCTGGTGGGTTTCAAACATTTTTACTTTCTTAAAAACTAACTTCTATTTGAAAAATAAAATTTTGGACCTTTGTTACGGCAATCTGTAACTTTTTATCATAAAACTAAATTAATATAATAAATACCACTTTACTTGGCAAAAGTTTTCAAGGATATGGAAACAAAATTTTAATCATATATCTAAGATGGTACAATGTTGTGAGACCTATATAAATTAAATTATTGCCTTCTTCATGTTTTTGTTCAAAGGATCCCATCTACCATCACAACTTGCAATGAATGAGTCAAAACTCGTTAAATTAAGTTGGACCAAAATAGTTAGGCATATGATAGTGAGCAATGAAATTAAACTGATTACTCACTGATCTTCTTCAAAGCCAGCTAGCTCATTTTGCAGTGCCTCATAGAAGACTCTTAAGTTCTTTTCAATGCCTAAACACAAGCCATTCATGGCTAACTTAGTTTTTCTTTTGAATTTTCCTCTAGGAGTTCCCTCTTTCTCTCTTTATCCACGATAAAATAATGAGAAAGAGAAACTTAATATAAATGTCAAGTTTATATAATGCATACACATCATACACTGTAGAGTTCATACACCTTGTGCACACCGGCATTTGGCCCTGTCTGCTGAGCCACCGACCTCCCGACCTCCCACATACTCTGTAGAGCCAGGGTGTCGGACCCCTTGGGTTGGGGATTCAACCGTTTGGTAGAAGAGTTTATACTATACCATTAAATGAACATTCTATCATGAGCTTAATTAGTATTTACTATGTTGCAACACAGCTGAGGAGACATATTTAGACCACAATAACATGCTTTTTAGAACTTGATTTGGTATATGTATTTTTTTTTTTTAAATAGAGATTCTAGTGTAGGTTGTATTAATTCATATATATTTAGGAAAATTTCAGCAAAACAAGATGACCAAATGGGAATACCAATTATAAGAAGTTAGTGATCCACTATTAAAGACACTTAAAAAGTGCAAAAGAAGAACACAAAGTACTGCAATTGTTTCACACGAACAATTAAGAACTTTCATCGAACACTCTACAATCCTCATTCTTTGCCATTTTCCACAAACCCTTTCAAACTATTAATTACTAATTACTAAAATCCTTTGTTAATGAAGTTTTGTGGGAGTGAAAAGACTAAAAAAGGAGAGGCAGAAGAAGAAATACCTCACAGAACAGTTCCATTGAAAATCTATTATTGTCAAGACTTGTGAAGGCCAACACACTTCTCCGCTTCATCCCAAACTCCATTTTTGACCAATTCCTCATAACAAAACATACTAAAGAAAATCCCGAGTTAAAAGAAAATTTGGAGAAAACCATAGCCAAGGAAGATGTTTCGCAAAACAAAGAAACGAGTAGTTCGGAGGCTAGGGTTTCTGAGAATAAAAGGAAAAAAGATGGAAACAGATTTACATACAAAGAACTCAAAGAGCATTCCCCGGTCATCATTGAGAAAGAAACAAAATCAGAGCAATAAAATCCAAACTAAACTTTGTTTATGAGTGATATCATGCATACTCCCACTTTTTATTCTATTTTTTACTCTCTAGTCTCTATTCATATATATATTCAGACTAAATACTAATTTTGGCCCCACAACTATTTACAAAATGACAATTTTGGTCCACATGTTTAATTCATACCAATTTTCATTCACGACTATTTTACTACCAATTTTCATCCACAATTATTATTTTTGTGCCAAAATTCATCACATTGATCACTCATCCATTTAAGATAGGCCAAAATATGAAATTATTAAGGGTATTTTCGTCTTTTTTAAATTAAGATCCTAATTTGAACATGAATAAAGGGATTTAAGCTCTAAGGTCGATCTCAATTCACAGTTCCCCTCCTCAAATTAAGGTAGGATGAGGAGGAGAACTGCGAATTGGGATCGATCTTAGGGCTTAAATCTCATTATTCATGCTCAAATTGGGATCTTGTTGGGCGTCGGTCGGGTTGCCCAAGTTTAGCCCCTGCTCGATTCGAGACGTGGCATTGTGGCATACCATTGAGGTATGTGGTTAAATGGTTAATGTCCACCTACTTATCACCAATTGGTTTTAAGTAGGATATGGCAACCAGATAGCCAAGGAACTCTGTGGAATCACGGGATGGGTGACCCCCTGAGAAGTAAGCATAGTGCAGCGATGAGATCCATCAGATCTTAAGTTGAAAATGACAAAAATACACTTAAAATTTTAGATTTCGACACGTCTTTAAACGAACGAGTGACCGTCGTGATAAATTTTGACATTAAAACAATAGTCGTGGATGAAAAATTGGTACTAAAACAATAGTCGTGGATGAAAAATTGGTACTAAAACAATAGTCGTGGATGAAAATTGGTATGAATTAAACATGTGGACCAAAACTGTCATTTTACTAATACTCGTGGGACCAAAATTGGTATTTGCTCTATATATTTATGATTTATGACAACAATTTACTTAGGGTGTTGTTAATTGTAGTTCACGACTTTCAAAACTATCAATTTAATACTAACTATGCAATCTTTATCAATTTCAATCACTCCAGCCAAATTATCGACTAAAAATAGTTGAAAAGACAAATTTACCTTCGTTCAAGCAAGAGCTCGCCGCTGCCAAGTAAGAGTTCCAGCACCTCTCGTTCACCGCCTTCATCGTCAAGGCTGAGGCGGATTCTCAAGTGAGCGAGGTCTACGAGAAGTCGCTTATAATGAAAGTTGATATCGGTGTTGCCGATAAGCTCTGAACTCAGTGGGCCCAAGTGACCGCCGATGTTGAGAAATTGACTGCCCACCATAGAGAGATTACTACTCAAATGAAGGCGATCGACGATGAGCTGCTGAGGATTCTCTCGAAAGTGAAATAGTTTTAGGCGATCAAAGTTGAGGTCGATACCATGCACGACGAAGTTCAAAGAGGAAGGGCTGTTGTTGAAAATGTGAGGAAGATGCATGCCACTCACCTTTATTAGAATTGGCTTCTATGGACACTGAAATAGAAGTTGATGTATGAAAAAAGTGTTTCTGCTAAGCTAATACATATTTGGTGATATTGGTCGTTTTTTTTTAAGCTAAAGAATTTAAATTTTTTTCGCCTACAACCGCATTTCCGGAGCTTCACGCTCAAGATAGCAGAAAGAGAGCTCGGGGAAGAAGAAGAAGAAGCAGAGGATGAAGACTTATGTTTACCGTCTTTATTAGCCGTCGCCACCAAAAAGTTTGTCTTCGCATTCCGACCATTCATCAAGATAGCCACCTCGTCTTAGGCTCTAGTAAACCTGTGCATCGGTCGGATACAGACGGATCTCCATCCGTCTATCCGAACGATGTTCGGATTTAATTTTAGTCACCCTCCCCTTCATTTTTGTACGCTATAACCTATAGGATATTTTAATTTGGATTACGGTTATCCAAATTCGAATTTCGATTTGTGATCAGATATAATTAAAGTAATTTTAAAATAAATTTTAAAACAGTTTTTAGAAAAAAAGTTAATAAAAACTGAAACAAAATACTACTTTACAAATTACAAATACTGTAATAACTAATAAGGCTATTCACTATTCAGCCTCTTCTAACTTCTAAGTAAACAAAATAATTTACAACTTAGAAGTTACAATTTAAGTTTAACTTATAAAATTCTAAATTAAACAAAATAAGAAGTTACAACTTACAAATTACAATTTACAATCATAGCAATTAGCAGACATTAAGTGTCTAATTGTACAAAAATCTAAGTTAAACTTTCAGCAAAAGCAAATTAGCAGTCAGCAGACAGCAGTTCAGCACTCAGCAACAATATTAAAACACTACTCTATCTTCTTCCTATTAATATCAAAACATAAAACAATATTATGCAAGATTAACTAAGTAAACAGCTAACTAAGTAACAATATTAGGCTGTAGCCATTAGGCTAATAAGCTCAGATTGCATTTTTCCAGATCAAGTAAGGATGGGGGCAAATTGCTCACAATGTGTTATGCTAGCACATTAGCAACATACCAACTCCATTCCATTTATTCAGAGAAAGGTGGAAGCATCATCATAGCCAGCCAAGAAAACACACATTAATTCCTATACTGAATCGTGTTTTTTATGCCGTGTTAACATTCTTTTTATGGGCATAATTCCTTTCCATGGTTGTTACTGTTCAGGGATTTGTTGATCGTTTTGCGACAAAAGCAAAACTCTTGGTGACGATAATAATGGAGATTGTTGAGATGGTGGGTGAGGCACCGCAACAGGCTACGGGAGACCCAATAAACTTTAAGTTGGTTCTTGAAGCAGCACAAACTCTTTTAGGGTTGCGAGAATTTTTGAAAACCAAGTGGGGCAAAGGTTTTCTTAGCATGATGATGCTTTTTGGGCGGACCCTGAAAATATAGTTGTGTTAGAAGAAGTAGAGAAGGTCATCATAAAGAGGAGAAACTTGGTCGGCGTGCCTAGCTTTAGCCTCGGGCTAACCCAAGAGTGTCAGACACTTGTTACACCTAAGATATTGGGGTGTGCAAAGAGTTTACCACTGCCGCACCCACGCTTGAGCCATTGAGTAATGTTTCGGGGCAAGACCGATCGGATTTGTGCCGAGTGGTGGGGCGTGTTAGCAACACCACGGTTTGTGCATGGGGGTTTAGTGCCCGTTAGCGTTGTAATACCTGGAATTTGGTTGTGTTGGGCTTCATAGGCGTTGTGCTAATTCCCTCCCTCCCTAATCTTGGTTGCAAGTTACCACAGATTCCCTACATGGGTTTGACAAGAACAAGTTGGAGGAGCACACCGAGTTCACTAACCCCCCGCATAGGTAGATCCGTTTATACTGTACGTGATTGACTATACTAGATGCAACGCACGTCACATAGTTAGTGTTGTTCGTTTGAATCCCAAGTACATGGAACGGGTAGAGCATTTGATAAGAATATTGTAAATGGAGCACCGTTAAAACGTAGCCCTAGGGCGCGTGCTGTGCCTCAGCCTAATGCTACAAACACATGGCTAATATCTTAGCACTTGGGGCCTAACTACATAGACCCCACTATCACGCCCGCTAGTTTTATTATTTGGGGGTGATTGCTGGACGTGATGAACGTGAGCAGTTATGTTGTATTAGTGTTGTTTTGGGCTTTAGACAGTTGCACGTTACTCCAATGTTTCGCACCACGCAAGTAAGTTAGTGTGTTGTGAGTGTATGGACGAGGTACTATTTGCATATGAGGACAAGACGGCATTGCGTGAAGACTTCATTTCATTATCGGAGGATGCCAATGTCCGTATAACAATCATAGATGCGTGGTCAACTATGCTAAACAATGAGGAGATGAGTCATAAAAATTGTTAGAGATATAGGTTTTAGTGTTAGGAATCTATAGCTAGGGTTAGGGGTGAGAAAAAAAAAACTGGGCCGACCAAAAAACCGATGACCGATAACCGAACTGACCGGAAATTTCGATTTTTGGTCGGTTATCGGTGATGACCCTTAAAAAAATTGGTCATTTCGATTTTCGGTCGGTTATCCGTTTTGACCCAAAAAAATAAAAACCGACCGAAAAACCGAGGAAGAAGCCCACACATTTTAATAAAATTTTAAGTTATGGTCTGTAGTTAGTAAATGTAAATCCATCTAATTAAATTAAACTAAACCAGTAAAGCATGAAGCTTGTGTCATTCGTTTTACTAAAAACATACATAATACAACATCTAATTAAATTAAACTAAACCAGTAAACCATGAAGTTATGGTCTGTAATTAGGAAATCCGTCTAATTAACTAAATCAGTAAAGTATGAATCTTGTGTTATTGCCTTTATTCTGGATAATGAGCAAATTAGCACATTGGTAGTATGCTCATATTTTAAGAAAATTTTTATGTTACTGACTACTTCGACTAGTAATGTGTTTTTAGTGTTAAACTTTTTGAGTTTAGACAAATATTTATAAGAAAGTATAGCCTGTAACGTAATTAAGTTCGGTTAAAAATAATCGACCGTAACCGACCGAAAATTTTGGTTTTCGGTCGGTTCGGTTATGAGTATTGGTTTGGTTATTTCGGTCGGTTATAGGAAGGGTAAAAAATTTTCGGTTATTGATCGAAAACCGACCGAAACCGATCGATGCTCACCCCTAGCTAGGGTTAGTTCTACACTTGTATAAATAGCTCTACTCTCCTGTACATATAAACACAGAACATATACGAATACAAGTTGAGTTTTCTAGGTATTCTATTGTTTAGCAAAAAAGATGTTCTATTGTTTACCATGGTATCAGAGCCCAGTGGGCATTGATTTGTGTAAGGAGGCGACGCTGCCAGAGGAAGCGGAGCAGCCAACGGAGCCGCCACGCACCTCCGCTGACTGAAGCTTCGGCGAACACGCGCCAGCACGTAGAGGCGTGTGAGGCCTTTTCCGGTGACCTTTTCAACAAAAAATTGGTTCGTTCGACTCGTGGGGTTGTGCATAATATTGCTTCAGATGGGTTGTGTCACACTTATTCGGAGGAGTTGGTTTGCTTTGACATTGACGAGGCAGAAGCAAAGGGATGGTTTGGTTTTCTTTTTGGAGAAGATGAAGGTTTGTGAATTGTGTAGATGGGTGGCCAGAGTGTATGGTTTCCACCTGTGAAAGATGCTTTGAAAGTGGTGCGAGAAGCGGACCTGAGGCAATAGGTTTGCATTGGATCATGGATGGTTAAGGATGAAGCTAATAAGGGAATTAGGCAATGGATTTTTTGTGTTTGGTTGGTTTATTTTGTTTTATTTTATTTTGTGAGGTTGTTTTAATTTGATTTGGTCTTTAAGTTTAGTTTTTGAGTTGTTTGGTTTGTCGTGTCAATAGGCCTTGATGGCTTGTGTTTGGTTTATCGTTTTGTTGCCATTTGTTTAAGTTAATTTAATATGAGGTTAGTATCATATTTGGAGTAGTGCCAAGGTGTGAGAGTTGAGGCAGTCCTTGTACAAGGGTGTTGCAGTGATGGGTAGCACAGGTGCCAGGGGTGGTGTGGACTTGGCATATGTCGCGGCTATTGTGGAAGGCCGACAACTGAAGAAGAATGGTTCAGGAGGAACTAGTTTGTGTGCACGCAACAAGAAAATGGGAAAACACTGGTGTTAGGCAACGGTGATAAGGGTTTGTGGAGTGAGAGGCTTGTGCGCTGTGGTTGTGGTGTTTGGCCTGGTTTGTAGCTTTGTAGAAGCTTTGTTGGTGTGACAAGGTGCATTGTGAACTGACTTGGCACAGCATGGTTCGAAGGTTCAAGTGGTTTAATACTTATTGTTCTAGATGTGGAGTCTTATGATTCATGTGATACATATGTAACAAGTTGGGCATGATTGAAATCTATGCTCCAACTTGAGGGGGGAGGGTGTTAGAGATATAGGGTGTTAGTTGAGAAATATACTCTTAGCCCTAGGTTTTAGGGTTAGTTCTACACTTGTATAATAACTCTACTCTCTTGTACATATAAACACATAACATATACGAATACAAGTTGAGTTTTCTAGGTATTCTATTGTTTAGCAAAAAAGATGTTCGTTGTCAGTTTTTCGCGTCAATTAACACCACGGTATTGCCCTATAGTGTTGTGACTTCCCACTATTTTGTCTGCATTAGCCTATTCTTGATTTGTTCTTTTTTTTTTGTTTATGTGGTAGTTGGACACTGTGGTGGCGCCTTTGGGGGATCGGAGCGCGTGCTTTGAACAGTTCAAAAATCGTATGCTAGGAGATTTTGAAATTTCTCCCAACTTTCTTTGGAGTGAGATAGACATGGTGAGTTCATGTTGTTATAAACCACTTGTACTTCATTTTAACTTACATGTATAAGGGTTATGTAACTTTTGTTGTTTTGTTTTTTAGTTTTTGTTTCCAATCTATCAAGACGGGCATTACTACCTAATGAGTGTTGACATACGTTAAAACAAACTAGACATAATAGACAACTCACCCTTGATCCCAAATACGCAGGACAAGTATGGTGGCATTCCTGTCAACTTAGTAAGATCCTCACTCTTTGCTGTAAAGTTACTCGTTTAAATGTTGTATGCTTGCATTATTTGTTACATTGTGATTTTTTTTGGGTGGTGCGTTGCAGGTTGTTCACTTGTCGTTGTTCCTAGAGTTTGTTAAACTGAACGAGGAGGGTATCTTACTCTGTAATGTGATGCCAAAACGCATGCAGATGAAGTAGCATGATTCTTCTCATGTGAATGATTGTGGTGTATTTACCATGCGGTACATGGAGTCTTACTTTGGGCAATGTGTGAAACACTCGACCTGTGGGTTGCGTAAGGGTGACCGTCGGCCACTTGGCGAGCTAAGAAAACGTTTCACGCACAACATTTTGATGGTTGACTACAATGTGCACAAGGGTTCCGTGGCTAACCGTGTATGGGCGTACAAGGACAAGTTGTTTGGGAGAAAATGGCCTTTGGTTGAGTCTTTTTTGGTGTACTAATTCGAGTCAAGTACAAGATGCAATGTTGGAATGATCATAACTTGGTGTTAATTTAGGTGGTGATTTGTCTTGTTAGGTATGGTAGGGTATAATGGGTCGGTGGAGTTCGGGTTATGCGGCATGGTTTAGTCTATGTACAGACGTGGTGCACTGTGCTACCCGTTTCGCTCCCATGTGGTAAGGACGTTAGTGGCTACCCTGTTTCTATTTTTTGGTGTTTTTTTTCCTATTGTCCCAACGTTTATTGAGTAGGAATGAGATCAGTTTGTTATTGTGAAATTGCTGTTTGTTTTTGTTTTTTTTTTTTAAAGAAAACCCATGTAGGTTTTTTGCGTTTTGGATGCGCAAGGCCCGAAATTTGTGTAGCCGTGATGTTGGTTTATATCTGTCTACATTTAGTTTGTCACCTATAATTATCGCTCTGCCATTTCATTGTAGTACTAAGTCCGATGGTGACAATGGGGTTTATATTTGAATCCATGACTTGCGGTTGTTTTTGTTTTGTATTAATGCTAGCGGTTACCCTTCTAACTATAATTTGTGCAAGGCAGTGAATAGAACAATGTTTTTTTTTTGAAAAGTTAAATTTATACCATCAAAATCAAAGTCAGTACAACTGAGCCTAAAAGTGGGCAAATTATTGCATGGACCATGGCCCAAAACTACGCCGTTTAATCTAAATAAATAAAAAAAAATTCGCAGGTTAAGTAGTGTTGGTCCCGATAGGGTGGGAGAAGTCTAGAGGGGGGGTGAATAGACTTCTCAAACAATTAAAAACTTTATAACACTTCAACCAGAGTGATTCCAAGTGAATAAATTCAACTTGGAATCTGCAGCGGAATATTGTACGGTAAAGTGCTATAAAACAAAACTGCGTAAAACTAAAGAGAAAACTCGCATGCAATACGTTGGAAATACTTAAAAAGGCTCAAAGAACATGTATGCAAAGTTTGAGCCACATGCGAACATGGGAACACACAAACCCAGATGATATGCTCAACACAGTACGTAAAGGGTTAGTATGTTAAAACATGCAAATATGTAAAGTGCAGTAAAGTAAATGAAAGGCAGAGATTTATAGTGGTTCGGAGATGGTGTAATTCTCCTACTCCACTTCTTCCTTGCTCCAAGGAAGGTTTCCACTATCTTCAATCACCTAGATACAATAGTGAAACTCCCGAGTGCTACGCACAAAGCTACACTCAACCACGAGCTCTTCGCACAAAGCTAAGCTCCCAAGCGCTACGCACAAAGCTACGCTCCCCGAACACTACGCACAAAGCTACGTTCCCGAATGCTACGCACAAAGCTACGTTCCAACTAAGTGGTACGCACAAAGCTGCACTTAGTTCTCCCGAGTGTTACGCACCCAGCTACACTCCTTTATACCCTCGGTAGAGATACAATTTTTTTGTTCAAAGAAATAAAGATTTCTTTTCTAAGACTTGAATTCTCTCATGTATAGATCAATATCTCAGCACTTTGTATTTGATAGCATTCACCGCTCAATACCACTTGTTGTTCGTTTTCTACCGTGTATCTCGTGTTGTCTCGTTGCATCTGTCTTCAAGTCTTCTTGGGCTTCTTATAATTCAAAGAATTATTTGCCTGTTATGAACATTCAAATTTTGAACGTTCACTTGATCAATCTAATCTTGATGGCCATACCTTCTCATTTAATGACCATACCGTTGATCTGATAACTTGCCAATTTGATCTGATAAAATCTCCAATTTGATCTGCACATTTAATGTCGCTGGTAACTTTTGACAAATCACCTCTGTAAATTTCTCACAAAGTTTTCTTTTACGGCTTGATTGATCCTTGAAACTTGTAGCCTCCAATCTTGACTTTGTTGTCTTCTCAACTTGATATTGCAGACTTTGTATCCTTCAGAGCTTGATATTCTTGACTTTGATCTTGGGCAAGCTGATCTTTCAAAATATATTTTTCCGGGTGGCTCTTGCTTGAGTATGAATAATAATCTTCAGAAAATTTACCACCTTCAAATTTCTTCTGGTTCAGGATATTAGGTACTGGAATAAATATGAACCATGCAAAAATGGTTAAGTATAAATTCCACTTTAGGTTGCTCCATAAGTTGCTCCAAAGTGCTTTAAATTATCCTTCACGCATGTAAAAAATGATGTAGCGTTCACGCGTGTTAATCCATGCAAAGTTACTCCATGTTGACTTTGACTTCATCCATCGACCAAACTAGCTCCATTTGAGGATTTATTGACCAAAAAATAAGCTCTATTGACTTGGTCGTGTGACTAGCTCCAAAGTTTCTTCCTTTGTAATAAAATGTAGCAAGTAGGATTCAAACGCTGGACCTTTAAGTATATGCTCAAGTCTTTAACCATTTCTCCATTTCAACTCATTCGATCATATCCATCAACCAAATATATTTGATCCTTTATAGTATTGTATTGCATAAGGTGTAGAGATAGTGGATCTTGAACTTATTCTCGGCTTTGACCATTTGACTTGAACTTCCTCCATTGACCTTTGACTAGCTCCATAAGTTGCTCCACAAGTTCCTCCATTGACCAAAAAATTGACATTGAGCCGTGATAGTACTAACTCCATTCCTTGTTCTCCAAAGAACAAAATGGATTCAATAGGATTCGAACTTGAATCTTCTAGCAACGATAAATTGGCCTTATCCATTGGATCATGTACACTCATGTGTATAGTGGAAGCAAATGACTTACAAGAGTCATAATAAAATGAACTCAATAAGACAATAATTCGAACCAAACTATTGTCAAGACTTGCCTTTCGGGTCCAAACTCTACGCTCTAAAAATAAAATAGGGGATTTCTAAAATTACAAATTGGTTCATCAAAACTATTACAATTTTATTCCTAACAAGTAGTAACGCCGTTAGGCTGTTATGCGCGATTTTTCTCTGCGATTGTTCCCGTCTGCAATTCGGCCATTGTTCTCTTCTTTGCGATTTCATTCGATCATCGCAACCTCCTTTACGATTTCAGCCATCGCCATCTCGCCTCTGCGACTACCATCTCGCCTCTGCGACTGCCATCTCTACAATGTCATTCATCGAATTGCTTCTTCTCCATCATTGAATACACATTCTGCATCATGGATAACATCAGTGATACGAACAACAGAATTGATGCCATCGAATTAAATGATGATATTACAGGTTTTTATATTGTTTATATGTGATTTAGGTTTGCTTTTTAATTTGTATTTTGATTTATATCGGACTTTTTTTTTTATTATATTGTAGGAGATGTGAATGCCTTTATTAATGTTGAATTGAGTTTTCTCATTGATGTTGAATCAATTCCAGGTTTGTATTTGATTGCATGCTACATTGTTGAACATGCTTAATGTATTTATTAGATACATTATTTGCAGTTGGCACTATTCGGGGTGCAACTGAAGAGAATTCACTGATTGGAGTTCATGCTAGTTCTTCTAATGCTATGGATGCTAGTTCTTCTATTCCAGGTTTTTTCTAAAGTTGTTTATTATTACTTATTTATTATTAGTTGTATTTCTGATTGAGGTACATTATGTTTGTGCGTTAGGTACATTATTTT
>CM008336.1:6277478-6292904 GCA_002525835.2 Ipomoea batatas
TATCTTATGGGAAACCTTATTTACTATATAAATTGCCAATTGCTTCTGAATCTTCTTGTTAATGGCATTAATGGTGCAAATTGTGGTTTTATGTTTGGACTAATGTTGAGGGAATGTATAGGTAGCTTGGGGACAGTCAAGCATGATCGAAGCAGAGAGGTTATTACTTAATGCAGCTCTTGAAGATCCAGCAAATCAAAGATTTGTTCTGTTATCGGAAAGGTTGGTGCTTTTGCTTTTGAGAAACGTTGAGTTTTTGCCTGGTTTACTATCTGTGAATTCTTTGGAGGAAGACAATCTCCTGAAGGTATAATGCTTTATTTTTGCAGCTGTGTCCCTTTATACAACCTCAGCTATGTATACGCATATTTGATGGCTTCTCCAAGGAGTTTCGTGGACAGGTAAAATGGATAAAATTCACGGTTTGACCCGTGGAAGATTTATGTATTCTTGATTAAGGATTTTACTCAAGCCTTGTGTTTCTGTTTTAGTTTTTTGGATGAAAGTGAAAAAGAAAAAGAAAACCGCTACAACCCGAGGATGATGCCGTATATACCAAAGAGCAAATGGCGGAAAGGATCACAAGTAAAGTTTCTAGATCTTCTTTGAGTTATGCACTTCAATGAGTGTATGATAATTTACTATTAACATCCTGATACCGAACCAATTTAATTTGCTCACTTTTATTCCAGTGGATCACTTTAATTCGAAAACATGCGGTCGTTGTTGCAGATGATGATGTTGTATTACCAGTTTTCAAGAAGTTTTGCAAGGTCCATGATGCGTTAATCTGTTTTTGTGTCTCGGAAGTGATAATTTCTGGTTTCAATGGCAATTAATGCGTATAATATTGTTGTATTACTGACATTTTAACTTTTTCATCTTTTAGAGGCGTCCACCGATAGAGGCCAGTCTGAGGAATCCGAATCTTGTAAGTTATTGTCCGTTTCCAGCTGATAGTGTATTATTCTAAGTTCTACTCCTTCCAAGTGTGGGTTTTACGGGTCATATACTTTTCATTGCGTTTTAACTATAATGTTGTGTTTCATCAAAGAAACATTCCTTTGAATTATTTCCTAACAGAGAGTAAGATCTTGCAGAACCTTCAAAAGCAGCATAACTGTATCCCCGATGAACACTATGTGCAGACATTACTTGAAGTAAGTAGTATGTCGATTCAATATCTCTTTAGACAGTTTTACGTTATAGAGACATTGCATACTTACTTCATGAAGCTTACGTATTGTGTGGCAAATATTCTGATGCAAACCTTTGTTTTTATTTATTTTAATTTTATACTTCCCGAGGAATATATTGAGAGTCTGTCATCGTGTCATGTTTTTGTGTTCACGCAGAATTCATTTGTTCTGATTCTTATATCATGTGTATAGATGCATGGACTCGGAGGTGAACTGGAACGCAGAACAGTAACTTACACGGTATGGAACCAATCTAAAACAAATATGGAAAAAGGAGGCTGGCACCCTATGAGATTTACTTATGCGGATGCAGGACCCGAAAAAATTAAAAGTATAAAGGTACTTGTCTATAAACACACATAATGTCTTGCCAGTCCCCTCGTGATTTAAGCACAAAGAATAAATTTTTGCGTTAGAACCACATTCACCCGCTCTCAAATTGTTGAACAGGCTATCGGCAATGTATACTACAAAACCGAGGACAGAACGGAGTGGTGCAGTAATAACTCCACGCTCGTCCCCTGCTTTCTCTTCGCGAGGAAGTTCTCCCGAGCAGCAGCGATGCGCCTTCTGAGTGAAGTAGGGGGAGATCGGTTTGATGTCTCTGCTCTCATGGATCCACCAACGTGATTTTGTCTGTGCTCAACGTATCATCAACCAACTGTGCATTCTCATCTCCCGAAGCCCAAAGAGGTGATTCCCATGACACATTCAATCCTGACATAGATAAAGCGATGACATTTTAGCTCGACTGATGCTAGGCTCACATTCGTACACTATGAACTGCATCTTCTCTTGTGTGGAATCAACATGATGAGGTTGTTATTATGGCTATATAGATTATAGAATCTACTTTGAAATGTATCAACAGAGAGAATTTTAAGGAAAAAAAGAAGAAGAAAACATCTAGAAATCATTGACAGACAAGGTTGTGTCTCCTCCACCAAGAGCAGTTTGGACACTTTCAATGCTGGCAGCTATGAGGTTGTCTTTCCAGCCTTTCTGTCGAGCCCGAAGCTCCCACATGGCGGTAACCCGTCTCTGCGCCTCCAGCGCCGCCTCGGCTTTCTCCCGGGCCTCCTCGCAGGTCTCCATCCCGGAACTGCACTTGTCTGCCTCTTTCTGATACTGGGAAGTCAGCTTCTTTGCCTCCAAAAGTGCCTGATCTGCTTTCTGCTGTATTTCATGAACTTCAGTTTCCCTTAGCTCAAGCTCCTCCACCAAAACAGTTGTCACATTCCTCTCTGATCCATCTCTCAGCTCCGGATCATGCTCCATGCAATCTACCCAAAAAATTGATAAAACAAGTTTGCGTTTATTTCAATTCTCTGTTTTCATTTTCTCAGTTAATAATAGTCTCAACTCTCAATTCGCCAAAAAAAAAAAAAAAAGTTTTTTGAGTTACACTTACCGATGAAAGGAGTGACATTTAGTCCTGCAGTACCACATGGAAACTATGTCAATCTCTAGTAGTAAATATACAACTCAACCGAGCTAAATATACAAATAATTTAAGACTAAATAGTTTTTTTAGAGTAAACGAGCTAATTCATTAGATCACAAAATGAAATGTAAGTTAGAACGCATAAAAACACATCTTTTCAACTTTGTACTGACCCGTGATAGTAACCATTTTTTTACAACAAGATTCAATGGTTACAATCAGATGAGCAACTTTCTTAGCTATGATACTAGAAACTTGATTCGCGGACTGTTTCACATATTGGAAGCTGAACTCCTTGAAGGAACTTAAAACTTCTTTAAAACAATCAGTGGTTTGATCAAACGTAAGTAAGATTATGGTACTAGAAACTCGATTTTCGGATTCTTTCACAGATTGAAAGCTAGACTCCTTGAAAGATCTTAAAGCTTCTTTAAAACAATTAGTGGAATTGTCAAACATAAGCAAGACTAACTCTGATTGAACAATCTTACTAGACATTCATCACCTCTACATACAATATGAACATTCATTTAAACGAATAGCTTGAGAGCTAATAGGGTGGAATGAAAAGAGAACTGAAGTACCGTTAGGGTGGGAAAGGAGGGGTTGAAGAGTGCAATCGCAGTGACAAGGAGGGCAAGAGGAAGAAGAAGAAGAAGAGATGGCGGCGGCGATGAAGGTGTCGGAGAGGAACCAATAGAGCGGCGGTCCGATGACGTAACCGGCAATGCAGACGCCGATCATCACCATAACCACTCTGATCGTCTTGGGGCTGCATGTTCCATTGCTCCTTCCAATTCCATGTTTGTGCTGTGAATTCATCTCTGATATGATCACCCAAAAATATGACACTTTTTTTTTTTTTGAAAAAAAAAATATGACACTTTAATTTCTCTCTTTGCTTATGAGGGAGGGTTTTTAGGATGCACTGAAAACTGTCACTCTAACCTCTTGCTGCTAATTCGGTATTCTCTTTACTTTTTCCTTTTTCTTTTTTAATCATTTAAAATATAAAAACCTCCCTTTTATTTGGACTTTTTTATATATATAAATATTTTATTGTATTATTGCATATATGTGTAAAATCAATGATTAGCAATGTTCAATTCCCATCAACCACCCTTAAATTATTAAATACATTAACAGGAAAAAAAAAAAAAAAGTAAGGTAAGTGAATAAGTGATGATACCATATTGGTGATAGAAATTATAAAAATACCTTATTTACAGTAATAATTTATTAATTATAAATTTGGCGGGAAAATGTGCTACATTTCTTTAGTATTTTTAATTTATTAGAACTTTATTTATTTGGTTCGAATCTTATTATACTTTTTGCTCTTTATCATGCCCTCAATAGAAATTTAGAGGTTCAAATTAATCAAAATTTTTAGGAATAGAATACGGTGGTCGACTCTTTGGCCAACCAAGTTGTGTTGCATGGTTGGGGTTCGAAGCTTATTATGTCTCATTCGGCCTGGTTACCGTCGATCGACAAACAGCTGTATGGATCATGGCTCAAAATGACGTTGTTTTGACATTAAAATAAAAAATCGTTGGTTAATAATGGCGTCTACTGCAGCCTTAATATTGTTCGGTTCAATTCTCATATATTAGATGATGCTTAGATTCACACTGTTACATTCTCATATTATTTTGCTAGAATGATCTGAAAACAATCTCCATGGAGGGGTGCTAGGAGTTGGTTAAACCACATTAGCCACACCAACCAAAATGAAAACTGAAATCTATAAAAGAAAGAGGACACTGAAAAAATAAAGTGCGAAACTGTTTTGATTACTTGAAATCTATAAATGCATCGTCAAAAATCTTGTAGTCTAGTGACAGGGATTTGAGATTCTCTGTATCCAGCTCGGTCAAGTAGCCGGGGGGCGCTATCGCTTCCGATACTATGTTGGATAGTAGCTAGTTTGATTGCTTCTTATGGTATTCCCTTGGTCCAAATATAGTTGATCCAATTCTAACATTTGTACTGCACATTTCAATCTGCAGCAACCAGCTAACCCCAGTTATTACGATTTGGTTTCTTGTGCAAGAAGTAATTGGAATGTGTATATATCATTATATCCACATCATAATCAGCTCACAATCTATATATACAATGATAAATTAAACGAAGTAGCTATGGCTCATGGAAAGTTTTTTACTCACTGCAAGTTCAAAGTCACCAGACATGCCCATTGACAGCTCACATTGTTCTTCTGATATTCCAACAGCCTTGCATACCTCGCTTCTGCATTTCGCTAATGTCTGAAAGCAACAGACTAAAAGTTTTGGCTATTTATGTGGATAAGCAGAGGAGAAGTTAACAGAAATGGCGTGACAAAGAACATGTTAAACCGCTACCTTAAAATTCTCGGGGGTGGAAGTGTAGTCAGGCATTCCGATTGTCATCAGGCCATGGAATTCGAGGTTGGGGCAGCTCGAGGTTACATGTTTGACGAGGTTCACACACCCAGCTGGTTCGACGCCAGATTTAGCTGCAGAAGGTGGAGAAGTGTTATTGAGATCCATTCTTGTATACCGTATACGTAAACTTTTACATAAACGAAGGAAGAGAATGAAATGACCCTACAAAATCGAGGAGATTCGCGATTTTACCTACTTTCTTCTCCACTTGTATTCACTTGAACCAAAACCTTCAAAGGCTTTCTTCCAATGTTTCCAACCACACGGTCGAGCTGATTCGCTATCTGTCAAATACAGAGGTGCAAACTGAGTTTAAGCAAATGAACATTACAAAATTTTGGCAACAGGTGAACTTCTATAAATCCCGCTAGAGATAATTCATAGTGGTGTAGTTTATTTACCTTCTCATCATCAACGCTCTCCACCATGGAAAGATTTGGAACAGCAGCTGAAAAGATAAAACGAAATGAATAGTTGCAGAAGTCACACCGTATCAAAGACTTACCCCCTCCCCACATGCAGTCTTCCAACGACTTCTCGCGCACTCTCTCACAGCACCAAGCACACACAAAACGAATGAAACGTAATCCAAAACCAATATATGCTATTCAGGAGTTTATGGATTGTTAATATGCAAGCAAGCTAGCAGCATACCCTGTGCACAGTCAAACTACCTTAGTGCCTTTGATATTATAATTCTCTTACTTATCCCAAATAAAGAAATCAATTGCTATTAGTGTTCCAATGATCAAAGTCTTAACTACAAAGCCAGAACCTTTGAATCTCTCCAGTGCTCATTACATATAAACCTGTCTAAATATTGATATGACCATGAACTAAAAAGCACACGTCTTAACTTAAAAGTGAAAAAAATGTATTTTTACAGTTAGACTGATGACTTGATAATCATAAGGTTACAAGTTCGTTTACTTTCTTGTGGTCCTTTGCCCACTAGGATCACACGGTGAGTTTACCCGGTATACACTTTGGGTACTGGCTTCGGGTTTCCCTTCTCACTCAACACACACACACCAAACATTTTTATAGTCAGTAACTCAGTATACACCTTCTATAACTCACCCCCAATTAATATAGCTAAATAACTAAGAAAAGAAGTAAACATAGCACCTGAAAAGCAAAAGTAAATTTTATTTTTCTTGGAAAGAAGTGTGGAGAGTCAAGGGATACAAAACATACTCAGGAGAGGCTTAACTTTATTTCTCTGTAAATTCCCAATGAAATGCCACTCTATATCATCTGGAAGCTGCAATATGCCCAAAATTTGAAATTCAAACAAACATACAAATGCAGTTTTATGGAACACAACACTGAGGCAATTCAATTCAGATAATCTGGTAAAAATACATAAGAATTTGGGGGAAAATGATTGTTTTCTCATTTAATCTGCGGTAGCAAACAAGAAATCTGCAGATTTTATTTTCCGGAACTACTAATTTCTCATAGATTAACACTTCAATAATCCAATTCAGACGATCAGACAGAAAAAATGGCAGATTTAAGAAGAAAGACCTTCAAAATTCAGAGAGAAGGAAACCTGAGGAGCTTTCTCGACGAGTTCCTGCACGTAATTTTCGCCGAAGCAACGGCGGCCGGCGTCGTAAACTTGGCGGATAATAGGCACTGGCTTCGTCTTGCTCACGGCGACGATGCGAACCCGGTCTGACCGGCGGCCGCAGCGCTCGGCTGCTAGCTGCACACGCTGCAGAACCGATCTCAGCGCCGCCGCTGCCACGCCGTCCATCGCTGAAGCAGCCATCCCTGATTCCAACAGCAGATATTCGAATTCGGGAGGGATAATATTGACTCTTTGTAATTTGAAAAAGTAGTTATAAATCGATACTACATTATTAAAAAAAAAATTACTTATATTTTTTTTAATTAATTTGTGTAAAGTATAAATTGAAATATAACTATTTCATGAAAATTATATTCCTTCTGTCTTAACAAGTGGAGGAAGTAAATCAGGGAAAAATTATTTATCAATATTGAACAATTATTGTGTTTGAATGAAATTAAAATTTAAGCCAGCAACTAAAAAGTTCCAAAACAAGGGCAGTAAAGGCCAAAACTCCAACAATAACACCATAGCACCATTTCCATCTGCTTCCATGGCTGATCTGATCGTCTATTCCTTGGAATATATTTGCTATTATGAGAATGATGAGTGCATACCCCAAAACATTATGATATATCACCCAATATTTTCTGTTTCCATTTTCTTCATGCGGTTGCAACCACACACCCAACACCTACACTCATAACATATATGAATCTCATTAATTATATATTCATTTTTTAAGAAAGTAGTTATGAATAGATACTGCATTGTAACAGAATTAATAGTTTAAAAAAAATCATTTTCTGAAGGTCGGATCCCCTTATCACCTAAAATAACATTGTCACAAGGACCAAACATATCATTTATAGAAGAAGGAAAGTATATATATACACATGCATTACTTGTAATGTGGAGAATGAGAGTACTATGGTGCCAAGAATTCCATGGGTGGTCATAGGGTGCTGTTTGGCTGTTGCAGCATTCCTCAAAGAGATCCCAAGCCCCCACCCTACAGTGCCCACAATGAACCCTGACACTTGAGATATTGTGTGCAGAGAGTAGCATTCCTCACATCTCAACCGCAGTTTCTTGTAATACCTTGCGCTTATAGTCCCCGCCGGAACTAGAATTCCCCATCCGATGATGTTCACGACACCATGAACCTGCATGAAATAACAATAATGAAAATGGAGACTTGTAATACGGGCCGGGGGAGGGCCTTTGAAGCCCGCTCTTTGGCGGGCCCCGCCTGTAAGTCCGCAGGCCATGCCAGTTCGCCCAAACCCGCTTAGGTCTGTCCTGTTGCCCTCGCACTTTGATGGATTTTTAAAATCAAAACTCACCCTTACCTATATAAGGGCGGGACACGCTAACTCAATAGGCAAAATTCATTTTGATGACTCCAAATGGAATGGTGTTGCCGGTGGTTTTATGCTATACTTCATTCGTCTTGTTATATTTGTATGGTTCGATTAATAATACTTGACTGAAGTTTAATTTAATTTTTCATAATATTAAGTTTAATATTATTACATAAAATTTATATACTTAGATATTACATTACAAGTACTAGTAATCCGTCCCATTTAGTGTTTGGTTTGGTTAACGAGGCTTGACTGAAGTTATTTTTAATTCAATTTTTCATAATATTAAGTTTAGTATTAGTATACAAAATTTATATATTTAGAAACTACACTAAAAGTGCTATTAAATTTAAAAATAAGTAAAAAAATAGAAAGAGTTTGGTTTGACCAATGTCAGGGAGTATTAAATACAAAACAAATCAAATTTAAAAATAATTAAAAATTACTAAAGAATATAAACAAAGAAAAAAATAATTTGATAAGACCGGTAAAATAAGAGAGAGAGGATACTACTCTTACAAATTTGAGATGAAGATGTGGATGCCGGGAATGTTTGGATTTGGTCCGAGATTTGTGGCGAGTTGCAAGAGCTTCATAGTGTGCAGTGTAGTACTGTTGAAGGTGATGATGAGGCTGGTTTCTGAGATGATTGGAGGTAGAAGAAGAGTCGGCATTTGCAGAGAGGAGCAAACAGAACAAACCAACGATTATAGGATAAATCCCAGTCATAGAATGATGATGTCTGGTCGGATAGATATATATGATCGAAGCTAGCTTAGGAACATAGTTGCAGATGGAAATGGAGTTATAGATTTTGAATGTCAGATGGAATATGTGCTTTGCTTGTTGGGGAAATATGCCCACTGGTATGTCTTCTAATGGTTTTTATTATTATGGTACCAATTCATTAAGATTTTATTCCAATCTTCATCATCTTGCATCAGTTGCATGATTCATGGCTTGGCAGGCAAGCCATGTGGATTTAATATTCTCTTGTGCTTATAAACATTCTCTTTTTTAATGAAGCCTTCATTCGTTATCCGAATATGTACTCTAGATAAAACACATTTTGTAATCCTAATTAATAAATTACCACAAAGAGATAAACTATTTTAAGTTGTTGGTAAGACCTTATTTGTGAACCAGCTACCTATTGAGGACAATCTAATTCATTTCACATATAATTCAAGGACGAAAGTGTTATTTTTCCCTTTAATTTTTTTAAACAAACATTTTTTTTTAATTTTAATTATTGTCACATATTCCTTACCAAGCCAAGACATAAACAACTATATTTTTTTTATTAGTTTTTTTTTTGGTGAAAATATTTTTTTATTAGTTTTTGTAAATTATATAACTATATAATAATAATAAAAAAAATTATTGATCACCATAAACAAATTAAAAGGATGATGAAACTTTTAAAATAGTAAAATAAAATTATTATTATATTTATAAGAATATCGCCATACCACCTTCTCATATGTAATAGTATGTAAATCACACGAGATAAATTACACTAGGAAGACTGTATGCGACACGCATCATCGAGAAGATTGTGATGACAAGAATTAAATTAATATGAATTTAATTAATTTTAAAAGAGAGGGCTGATCATGAAAGCAATCAAGCAAGAATAATATTCCAAAAATGTGCTGTGATGAAGTGCAACTGTAACTGAAAAAAACCGGCCTTTTCTTGACACGCATCTACCTTTGAAATTAAACTCAGTCCGGCCCCAATATTCAATATATACTTTGCTTTACTTATTCTCAAAAAGTCAAAACAATACTATCAATCAAAAATAAAAATCTAAACTATGATGATATATATATATTTGAAAATATCTTCTCAAAATCACGTGGTCATTGGTCAAGTGACATTAATCTTATTTTTTCAGTTTGAAAGTAATACTCCACGTTCTTGATCTTTTAATAATTACTCTATATCACAAGATGCATGTATAAATTACTTTTAGAATGTTCCTTTTTGTGCTTATTTATATGTGTCGAATATAATAATGTGTTTAGACTTATATAACGAACCATGTATTGATGTACTTTAATGATATATAATAAATAGCACATTCAATTTATGAATTCAATGGATGAGGAAGTTTACTTGTGCAAAACAAATATATCAAATACAGGAGGTTTTAAGAGGTAATTAATTAAATCTATGAGCAAAATATTTTGGTGACTAAGCATAATTATAAATCATACCTAACAAAATGTGTTCCTGTGCTTAACGATAAATGTGCAAAATAGGGTCATCATCAATGTGTAGCTCTATGAGTTGGTCTCCTGATGCCTTGGCCACAGTTCAATTGATTAACAAATTTAAAATAGATTGAGAGACTTTGCTTTAATAGAGCTCACACGGTATGAATTTGACTTTGTTGTGTGGATTAGTGTATAAGACACGTCCCATGAGTTATATTATCTACCAGTCTCTAAGGCATGAGCGAAAAAGAGAGCTGAGGACTACGAGAGGTATATATATTTGGCATGGTTATGTGTATTAGTGTACAAGATACATCTTGCATTGCGATTTGTCTAGGATTTGATATTGTTATGAACACTAGTGTACAACATATATCTCAAGATCAGATTTACCTTTTCCATTAATTTTTAAGACAAGAATAATAACATGTGATCAAATAACAATCATACCGACTAGAAAACCCGCTTTTGAGAAAACAACTAACAATGAATTGAAGTTTCCAGGAAGTGAAACAAGATAATAAGTCCTATTTGAATGGAATGCATATGGACATTAATTGGCACAAATAATTCCACAATTTGTCAAAAATTCTAAATTCATATCCTCTTGCCTAATTATACTTGAGAATTTCAGTCCTGCAAAATTGTTCATTAATCCTCCACAAACCACCATTATTTCTTAAACTTAAGGTCACGTAACTATAGGGACAAAGACAACCACCAATGACTACATTTCTTCCTCCTAAGAAACTCCCCATATTTTTTCACTATAAATACCTCCCCTCCTTCCTACCATTCCATAAACTCTACTCATCATATCTAGCTCCTAGATAAATCAGTCTAGTTGTCAATAACTGTTCTGTTTAAACCAACAAGACCAATAAACTGCTCTTACCAAAAGTCTACTTTAAAACTTTTTTATTATCAAACTAACAGTTCGATCAATTTAGCGGGGTTGCCCCTAGCTACTACCATATCTTTCCCATGGACTCACCAAAGTTCATCGCAATTTCAACTTTCTTATTAGCTTTAACCATTCTACTCCTCCAGGCTTCACCGTCGAATCAAGAATCATTACCGGACGCCTATAACCCTCCCCGGCGGGGGGCATACACGTGCGACAAGTACCCTAGGGTCTGCCGTGGCGGCCGCCCTGACTGCTGCAAAAAACAGTGCGTAAATGTGATGAGCGATAGACTCAACTGTGGGAAATGTGGCAAGAAATGCAAGTTCTCTGAAATATGCTGCCATGGGGATTGTGTGAACCCTAATGTTGATAGGAGGCATTGTGGCAAGTGCAACAATAGGTGCAAAAAAGGAGACTCGTGTGTCTATGGGATTTGCAGCTATGCTTAATTAATTATAATATATATATATAATCTCCTACTAATTATTAAATATGTTTATGTAATTGGTTTCATTTATATTTGCATATATGCATGCATGCATGGGAGTCGTACGTTTAAATTGTTGTAGTATATGTAATCATGCATCTTTGAACTACAATATAATAAAAATGTTGGGTAAATTAATTAGTTTTAAGCTCTCTAATCTCACCATAAGTACTTTTACTACATGTTTCAATTAAACTGTTGACGACCATACACTGCAACTTGCATGTACTGTTGTCAACGTTGAAGATAAATACAATATTGTAATGCAAGTCAACGCATAGACAATAGATTTATATATGTACAAAAGTGCTTGTGTAACTGCTTTTTTGGTACAAAAAGTTCAACCATGATGACTGGCCTGGCTTTGAATTCTCTGTTTCCCACTTAGAGTCAAGACTAGATTTCCAATCTAGGATATTTTCATCAACTATCATGACTCCGGTTTGAAGGCTGGTAGGGAAAATAAATCGTGAAATGTATCTCAACTTGGTAATTAACTCACCTAAACACACACGTACAATTAAGGAGGTCTCTCACTGTTGGTGAAACTCAATTACTGGTCTTTCTTCTTAAACTTCATCCCTACAATGAACTGAGCTGCCCATGCCGGTAATAAAATTTTGTACATAACTCGTTTGATGGATCACAAATTATTGTTAATTTATTTGTTTCACATACTAAATTAAGTGCCTAATTTTAGGTTAATTATCTGAATTTTATATCTAGATAGATCAGACCACTAATTATGACCACTCCACTAGCAACAACCAATATTCCTCCATGCAACTAACATTTCCCCTATAAATACCCATTATCCATTCCCCTCCCACCCATCATTCATCAAATCAAACCAAAATCTTCATTTCTGCATTTCCTGAAACAAAACAATGAAGATCCTTAAAGCCCTTTTGTTATTAGCCATTATAATTTCTGTTTCCTCAGCTCAACCACCATCAACTAAAACCTCAGCCGCCGCCGGCGAACCGTTGTTCTCATTTGACGACGGCCGGAAAGCGGCGGAAACGCCGACGACATCGCTCCGGGGGATCGGCCATTTTATGGCGCAGAAAGGGAAGGAGAAGAAGGCGGAGAAAACGCGAAACCAGACGTGCAACAAGAACCCCAGAATCTGCCGAGCAAAGGGCAGCCCGGGGCCGGATTGCTGCAAGAAGAAGTGCGTTAACGTGATGAGCGACCGACAGAACTGCGGGGTTTGCGGGAAGAAATGCACGTACGATGAAACCTGTTGCCGAGGAAAGTGTGTGAGCGTTTTGTTCGACAAGAACAACTGCGGCGGCTGCCGGAAAAAGTGCAAGAAAGGGACGACTTGCGTCTATGGAATGTGCAGTTATGCATGATAAAGCAATTTCATGCCTAGAGAATTTAATTAAGTTAATTAATTTAATCTTGTTTATTTATAGATATTTGTTAATTAAAAGATTTTTTTTTTCAAAGAATAAGGCGGTGCATGCATAAATATAATGCATAATTTAGCTAGCTTGTACGGTTGTGTATTCTTTCCGTTCTTTATACATGTAATTTTGTGATATATTTGTATGAAATGGAAAATACTAGCTATTTAATTTGTTCATCAATCTATCAATTTGTATATTTATTGATGAATCAGAATTCAGAACTAATTAAGTTGGGCATCGCGTCCAACTTTTTTCATATATTTTCGTGTGATTAATTCCACATGTATATCCATGCATGCATGAGAATCATTTAATTTTGTTGGGTAAAATCAGTAAAACGTCATGTCTAGTAATCAGTGGCTAATGAATTGTTGGGTCGGTTAAACCACTAAAAGTCAAGTCCAGCATCCAGCCTGTTTGGAACAATGTGATGACCATCTATTAATAAAAAAATAAATTGTGCATTCGCTACTAGTTATAACTTTTAGCATGAATGGTAAGTGCTTGGTCCTAGCAAGTGGTTTCAAAAACAAGTCATGGGATAACAATTAAAATTGTTGTGCAGGGCCGGTAAAGGAGCTATATCTACAATTAAAATTGTTGGGCAAAGTTGTTGCGCATTCACCCCTATAACTTTTGGCTAATTAAAATTGTTGGGCAGAGACAGCTAAATGGATAAAGAAAGATTTTCGTATATTGTTGCTAACATTTGTGTGTNNNGCTTACATTTGTGTGTGTGTGTGTGTGTGTGTGTGTGTGTGTGTGTGTGTATATGCCTTTTTAAGTTTGCAGACTATTATATAATAGTGAACTTTATCCAATATATATCTACGATAGTGTTTGTGATTTCCCTGATAGGTTAGCTACTCAAAAATACAATGGGAAAGCCACTATTTACTATAATTAATCAGCTGGCTAGTGAGGTCTGACCTCACTATAATTTTGGGCACGTAACTGTATGTGTATTATATACTTGATTTCTTTAGCCGCAAGGAAAATTAAAATTACTAAAATACCTCCATTAATAAAATATTTATATTCATTACAGTCAGAATGAGAGATCAAATAAAAACTTTTTTAAAATTACATTTTCATAAAAGAAACAATTGACTAGATTCCTCAATTCCTCAACAACCTTGAATCACCCATTCACCCATGGCCCTAATTGACGGAATGATTTTCTTTGGGGTCAATCCCAATCGGATAATTGATTTGGTAACCATACAATTCCAAAGTCGACATTTTGTAGGAGTTACTTAGAGGTTTTCTCGGCTAGAGCCGATTACCTAACTAGCTAAGTATAACCTAAGTCTGGTTAATTACTTCCCCTTTGCCAACTATCTTATAAAGTACGTTTTATTCAAAGTGCATTTTCGAATAGCAACTATGATTTTTTACATAAATCACATACTTGATTTTTTAATATTATATTCATGTCATCTTTCATTTTTACACTGATCTAGCCAAATTTTTATTGAGTAACATTAAAATTTAGGAGCACACAACTCTCCTATATATGGGATGCATATTCTTCTTGTACACCATAAAAGTCGTAGTCGTAACCGCTATTACTCTAAATTAAATTTGTATTTTAAAAATCCTACCCTTGCCCTTAACTAATAATAAAATAATATATAGCTAATCTATATTCAATTTTGAGTAAAAAAAAAAAGAAAAGAAATAAAAGAGAAAACTGTTGACGACCAATCATCCCTACATTAAATGTACTGTTGTCAACGTTGAAGATAGATACAATATTGTAATGCAAGAAGTCAAATCATAGACAATAGATTTATGCACAAAAGTGCTTCTCTAACTGATTTTTTGGTACAAAAAGTTCAAACATTACTGGCGTTGAATTCTCTACTTTCCCACGTAATGAAAAAATAAAATCACAGCATTGCCACTCAAGGATAATTTCATCTTATATATTATTTTTTCTAACTCTAGATCAATCACAAACCGTTGTTTTACACAATAAAGTGCCTAATTTTAGGTTAAATATCTGAATTTTATACCTTGGCCGTTAATTATGACCACTCCACTAGCAACTACATACCAATATTACTTCATGCAAATTAAAATTTCCCCTATAAATTCCCATTATCCATTCCCCTCCCATCCATCATTCATCAAATCAAACGAAAACCCTCATTCCTCCAAGGAAACCAAAACATTTAATTTCCTCAAAGAAATTAAACAATGAAGATCCTTAAAGCTCTTTTGCTCTTAGCCATTCTAATGTCCATAGCCATTACTACTCTTTCCTCAACCCAACACAAAGACGAGGAAGAAGAAGAAGCTGCCGGCGACGGCGGCCTTCTAAATGCGGCAGAACCGCCGCAGTTCCTCCGGGGAACGGGCCGGATTCTTGCGCAGA
>CM008336.1:6293293-6308598 GCA_002525835.2 Ipomoea batatas
CCAACCAAAACTGGGCCCGCAATCGCCAAGCCTTGGCTGATTGCGCTATTGGCTTTGGGAGTGGAGCAGCAGGTGGGAAAAACGGCAAGATATATGTAGTCACGGACCCTTCTGACGACCCTATAAACCCCAAACCAGGGACGATACGTTATGGGGCAATCCAAACCGAGCCACTTTGGATCGTTTTCGAGAAGGACATGGTGATCACGCTAGAGAATGAGCTGATGGTGAATAGCTACAAGACCATAGATGGCAGAGGTGCTAAGGTTGAGATTGCAAATGGGCCGTGCGTGACAATTGAGGATGTTAGGAATGTTATTATTCATGGGATTAGCATTCATGATTGTATGCCCGGGAAACGTGGGATGGTCCGAAGTAGTCCCGACCACGTTGGAGAACGAATTGGGTCCGATGGCGATGCGATTAGTGTTCTTGCATCCTCCCATGTTTGGCTTGACCATTGCTTTCTTGCCCGTTGTGCCGATGGCCTCGTTGATGTCATTCACGCCTCCACTGCGATTACCATCTCCAACAATTACTTCACTCAACACGACAAAGTGAGTGTTTAATTCTCATTATAAATTAAATGTGTTAATCTATAGGTTACAAAATTTTGCATATAAAGTTTCGAGTTCTAATCTTTCTTAATAAATAAATAATTAAATATTTACTAGATTGTAATTCATTATCAAAGCAATTGAAAGTCTAGCTAGGGTTTTCTGTCGGAAATTGGATTCCCCACCAATTTTCTAGCACGTTGGAGATTTGAAAAACTGGAAAAGTACACGTTTAAAATAGTTGATAATATCGACTCCTACTAAAGCAAAAAAAGTCAATATCGACTCCATTGAAACTCGAACTCACCCCTTCCATATGGGAGTGCAACCGAATGTCACTAGACCACAAGGTCTTGGTCCCAGTTAAGTTGGTTTAATTTGCTTGGTAATCAATAAATACTCCTCATATAAGCTATTTATTGACCTTTTTTTATTTGAGCTAGTCAGTTATGTATAGTCTAGACTGATTTATCTAATTGTGATCATTTACTAGCTTAGAGATGAACTTCACCTAAAGCGTATATATGCACCTCCGGTGGATGGTGGCTACCGGAGAATAACTAGTCGAAATTGATTATTTTTTTTAACCCTAGGGTAATTAATGGTACCAAAAAAAAAAAACAATTATATGTATGCTTATTTGGTGTGGTGGATTTCAGGTTATGTTGCTTGGACACAGAGACAGCTACACGGCAGACCGAGTTATGAAAGTCACTGTGGTGTTTAACCATTTCGGCCGAGATCTCGTTCAGAGAATGCCTAGGTAAATATACTTTAATAATGTCTCCCATAACATAGTAAACTTAACTGAAATTAAATTAACCATATATGGATTTCTGGGTTTTAATTAACTATAGGGTTCGACACGGATATGCTCACGTAGCCAACAACTACTACGACCAATGGCTACAGTACGCCATAGGAGGGAGCGCAGGTCCGACGATACTAAGTGAGGGCAACTATTTCGTAGCTTCAGATGATGTTGCACCCCAAAACAAAGAGGTGACGAAGAGGGAGATTAATAATGGGGGTTGGAAGACATGGAAATGGATGTCTACTAAGGATGTTTTCTTGAATGGGGCTTACTTTGTTCCATCTGGATATGGGATTTGTTCTCCCTCGTACGCCACATCGCAGCTGTTTGTTGCTGCTCAGGGGTCTTTGGTTCCTTTCTTGACCTCTCATGCTGGCCCCTTGCAATGTGTTGTTGGTGAGAAATGTTGATGGATGGGGGGTTTTGTTTTTTTGTTTTGATTAAGGTTTGTTGTTGTTGAATTGGAAACTTTCATGTTGTACTAAATTTGATAAGTTACCTTGTAGAGGTGAAATTAATTCAATCAGGTCTCGATGAGACCTCATTTTACTACTGGCATTCCACGTAGTACGTTAGGTCAGTTTACATAGTGTATAGCACTATGTGGACCATGGTCCACACAATAATTTGCCTCCTTGCTCACTGTACACACAATTTGTCACTCGGAATGATTTAGTGAAGTGTTTGGATAGTGATGAAACATATCATTTAGATTGAAACCTTGCAACTCATAAAATCCTTAAATTTTGGAATCCCAATACTAAGCCCAATCCACCAACCACTAATTTTAAAAAGTTTTAGCCCAAATATAATACCATGCTCTTTGGGCCCACCAATAATTTGTTCAGTAGTTATGCCGTGGACCCAGGTCCACCTTGCAAGGTGGACCTGGGTCCAATACGACGCTGTTTCACAATTTAAAAAAAAAAAATTAACGGTGTTAACGGCTACTCATCGCAACAGAATACAAACTCTACATTCACAGACTCTATACTCCATATTCACAATTTGAAAACTCCACATTCAAACATTACAAGGCTATATATATGTTTAGTAACTATATTACCACTGTTATGCATTCACACATTCAAAACTCTATATTCACAGGTCCTATACTCCATGTTCACAACTTGGGAACTCCACATTCACACATTACAGGGATACAAGTTGCTAGAACTCTGTTAACTCTACTACAGATTCACACATTCATAACTCTACATTCACAAATTCTATATTCCATATTCACAATTTGAAACCTCCACATTCACACATTTCAAGGCTATATGTTTAGTAATTTTTATTTTAAAAAAAAAATAGTGAAACGGCGTCGTATTGGACCCAGGTCCACCTTGTAAGGTGAACCTGGGTCCACGACATAATTTGCATAATTTGTTAGTATTATTATTATTTACATACAACACTAATAATCATATCTCGCGAGATACTACTAATTTAGTTTACACCCATTTAAGAGCAATTCTCCATTGAGCGTTATTGAAACCCTCAAGTCCTCAAATCCATACTTAAGTAACGGGAAATTATTTTATGCACTTTTAAGTTCTACTCTTAAATTTTATTTTAATTTTAAATTTTTTAGATAAATATATTTTTGGGATTCACATGATGACATTAACATATCATTGTCTGTCACAAAGAGTTGAACATTATGATTATCAAATTAATTATGAGACTAACTCCCGCAATATTACGCGTTACACATGTTATTATATGTGGTATCATGATACAAACGCACTTGTTATTATGTGGTATAATGATACAAGAAGTACTATAAGTGATTATGATGTCGGATGCCCTTTTTATTAATTTAAATTTGTTACACGATAAATTAGAGGTTGCCTAAATTTATTATTTAACAGTCCAGTTTTGTCTATTTTCTTGGTCCAGAAAGGATGCTTTTGACTTTTGAATCACTCCACAAAGAAATTGGTTTGAAAGGAAACCCAAATAAATAAATCAATTTAAATAAAATTAATTGCAGCATTTATTAATTAGGTGAAAAGCCAAAATTCAAAAGCTAGGCGCTCCCAATTTAAAGGAATAAAATTGTCAACATAATTTGCCAAACGGGGTTAGATCGGCATCGATCTCGGTCAAACCCATCATATAGATCTTCCTAGTGTGATTTACTTCTTTTGTGTTGTTTGTTGGCTAATACATATGAATAGAGTTTACCTATTGTAACTCTTGGATAGTGGTTATGGATTTCTTTCTTAAAAAAAAACAAGAATTGATTTAATTGAGTAGCTAAATAGCAAATAATGTTTGATTATGCCTCATTTAGAATTTATATGGCTAATTTAAAATAAATTTAAAATACAATTCAACACGGGACTGAAAGTTAAGGTGTGGAAAAAAGAAAAAACGAAAGATTCTTTAGTAGTCGCAGCCGAATATGAAGTTTGTATACTAACTTATGGAAAAGGGAAAGCAAAACATATTTTAAATAATACTTATATTGATTAAAAAAACAAAAAAATAAAAATAAATCTACATTTACATAAAATCTTTATATTACTTAGGTATATAAATTGAGTCATAAAAATCACTACCATAAGTACATATATTCACTAATCACTATTGTAGGCATATAAATTTACTAGTGTAAATACATGCATAATATAAACTCAATAGTGTGAGTACATAAATTCACTACTGTACGTAAATACATAAACTCAATCACTAGTGTAGGTACATAAATTCATTATTATAAATACATAAATTTACTAATTATTATATGTACATAAATTCACCATTGTAAATACATAAATCCACTAATGTAGATATATAAATTTAATTACTACTACTGTAAATATAATACATAAACCAACTAGTATAAGTACATAAATTCACTATTGTAAGTATATATAAATCCACTAATGTAACCATGTAGGTACATAAATTCACCATTGTAAATACATAAATCCACTCATGTAGGTACATAATTAATTTACTATTGTAAGTACATGCATTAATCAAATAGTATAACTACATAAATTTACCACTTTAAGTATATAAATCCATTAATTTAGGTACACAAATTCACTACCTACTGCAAGTATATAAATTCGCTATTATAAATACATGAATTCATTGTAGTTAATGTCATTTTTATATACATACTATTATTTTTATGTACTTAATTAATTTTTTAGAAACAAGTGTCAAATAAGTCATTGAACTTACTGTTTTTGTGCAATTGGACCATCGAACTAAAAAGTATGCAACCTAACAATCAAACAAGTAAAATATGTGCAATTGAGATATTTTTATGATTTATTTTAATACAACTTAAGTTGTAAATATTTCAATCTTTTTTCCCAACTAATATGACCGAAGAAATGACGATTCCTAGTACATACCATGAAAGTAATATGATCGAATTATATCATAAAAAAAAATGACACAATTATATATATTTTACTGATTTAATTGCACATATTTTAAGATCAAATTACACAGAAATAATATGTTTAATAACTTATTTGACACTTTTTTTTTCCTTTTCTCTAATATACTTAGAGTATTATTGTTATGTATTTGTATCCATCATATAAGATAGACCGGTGCACGCTATCAACACGGCACGAGTACAAATTATAATAAGTCGGTTCAAAATAAAGTCCAAAGGCACGAGAGGTGGTGCGGCCAAGTTTCAACTTTACAGCTTTCAAATCAAGACGCAACCTACGCTGCATGGACGCACGCACACGAGACTTATAGGGGAAAAGGCAGCTACTAGCGACGTACCATACTATACTTCCTTTCACAAAAAAAATATATATATACATATGGGATTAACATATTAAGCTAATTAAGTGTGTGAAAGCCAAACCTAACACGAAATCATGCGTCGCATGGACCAACTTTTTTCTGGTATTAGGGGCGCACTATTAAAGCTATTCCAACCACAAAAGCTTTAGACATGTCACACCTGTCCCGCTTGGAAAGATAGATTAGGCAATGTGGTCCTTCGGAAATCAGAATAATTCCAATCAAATTGTTCAGACGATTGACTTGATAATTACAAGATATTAAATTTGACTTTTCATGAAAGTTGTCGGCTACCTTCTATGGTCTTCATTGTAGTTTTGTACAGGCTATGGTTACAATATGAGTTTCACCCAGAATACACGTTTGAATAGAGGATAAGAACTTTCTTGTAAATTAAAGGACATGTGATTTTTTACTTAGCTCGTTTATCCAGTTATAAATGTGGTCTCTTGTACTGACTCCACTAAGGCTCGATCTCTTGACTTTCCATATGAAAAAGTTACTACATGTCATTTGAACACAAGGTGTTTGACACACTCCATATTAATACTACATAGTTTATAATAATAATAATTGAACTCGTAATATTTATGGTATATTTTACCCTTTTTTCCATACTACATTAGCTCATAATAACAATAATTAAATGCATGGAGTGATCTATGGTCCAATCAAACCTAACCGCTTCACAAAATTTCTACGTCATGGGCAGTCACCCACGTGGGGATGGGCATTCATATGGGTCTTAGTCAACTGTTCTTTTGCCTTCAAACCTCGATTTTCATATGTCTCGATTCCGTTTATTGTTTTAGTATTACGTATTAGGTTTGTTGACAAACCACAATTCGCCACTCTATTGACATTTTTGTCCTTGTTGTTTCTTCCACGGTTCAAGCACATCTGCAGTCCGATAGATAGATGTTACGTTCTTATCAACAAAAACCTTTCACCTTAATCACCTTGACTCAGAATATAATTAATTACATAATACATACATTATAGTCTTAAAATTATTTTTTTATATTATTTTTTGCCCTGAAAAGGACAGCTGATTGGGTGGAGCATGATTATCGTATTAAAACGTTACAAGTTCTATTTTTGTCAATGCCATAACAGTTAAGTATGTCGCATAGGTCTTCCTAGTGCAGTTTATTTCTTCTGTGTGACTTGAGGGTACGATTATTAGATATTAACATGGTAATTTACCTATTTTGTGTGATTTGTGATCTATTACACAGTAGTGAAATTTATCTAGTCCACACTCTTAAGTAGTAAAGGCGATTTTCCCTCGTTATCAAATTTATTAATTTCTTTAAAGAAAGCATTGAAATGGTAAAGAGGAAGGGTATAAAAGTAATTAACATGACATGTAGAGTTGCAAAGGAAGACCAATTGGGGTCCTTCCTTTGAGATGTGGGGTTGGGGGAGAGAAAGATTGTCACTTGTTTTTTGACAAAAGAACAACTAATATTAAATAATTGTCACAAGTAGGCTGTGATATTGACTGCATCCATTGTATTATTTACCCTACCTTGGAAAATGTTGACATGTATATTAATGATGAATTGAAATTTTAATACTAGCTCACACGATAAATAATGTGTACACACGTAGAGAACAGATCATGTGAGAACGACTATTAATGTAAAATAGATCAATAATATTTATTGTTTAAATCCCGTGATTAAACTGTCCAGATTTATAACGTGAAAATTCAATAATTTTTACCATGGTTAGTATAATTGAATAAATTAAAGTATACATTTCACATTTTATGCGTTTGCACCGGACCTTACTCATATTTGCATGTATACATAGAACTTAATGGCTTAGATTAGGCATGGGCATCCCATGATTTGGTTTGAAAATCAAACCAAAACTAATTAAGTTGAATATTTTCAATTGAAATTGAACCAAATGTATGTTTGGATATTTAATTAGCTTAATTTACATATAAAGATTAAATGTTACTTAATCAAATTTAAATATCGTTTATACTTTTTTTGGTGTTAGGTTTACATAAAACCGTTTTGGTTTCTATTCGAGTCTGTAATTTCCTGTTCTATATAATAAAATTTTTCCTGGCCGACCCAATTAAGCGCAAAGAGTTGACCAGATTAATTTTTTTCATATAAAAAGAGGTTCGGATTCCCGATCCCTCTTAAAAAACAGGAGTGCACGGTCACTCACGTTAACCAAACTTGTTAATAAATACTCCGTAATTCTTTAACACGATTAAATTACACACGCAGCCGACAACAATTACTGGACCAAGAATCTAATGCCATTTTAAGAGGAAAAAAGAATTGAAATAATGAAAAGGTGAATTCAAGAATGTGGACCATTTTAGGGCATGGAATAATAATGGAACAATTTGGAATATTGGGTAGCGAAGCGGTAATTAGTAGGCGATGCGATTAGTTTAGGCAAAGCAAAAGGCGCAGCAGAGCCTTTTTGAAGATCCCTAGAAAGACACCCAGCAGCCGACGTGAGAAAAGTTGAAGAAATTAAAGTATGCATGCATGTGTACATATACATTATCTCCTCATGTAATAACGTTGAATTCTAGTCCCAATAATGTTCCTACTATTCTGTCCATAAAGTTGAATTTTTTACTGGTTTGTCCTGAAAATTTTGTTGACAAGATAAAATATTATATTGGTTTCTACAAATTTTATAATAGCTTATTTTCAAACGTTATCCTAAAATATTGTAATAAAATCAGTATTCAGTAGTATTACAAAATAAAAATGTAGCATTTCAAAATGAGCTAGTTAGTAGTTATTAACTTTTAGGGTCTGTTTAGTAAAATAGTTAGCTGACCAGTTAATTTTGACTTATTTGATCATTATTAAATGTTTGACTTTGTTAAATAATTAATAATTTTTTTAATTTTAAAATATTAAAATTTAAAAAGCTGTTCAAAGTAATTTTAGCGACTGAGATGTAATATGAGGTAGTTTAGGCAAGGGGTCGTTGCTAATTTCTATCAAGCCAAATCAGATGAGGGCTACTTTTCTATATTTGTAATATATGAATAGAATCTGGAGCTTACAAGCTACAACTAACCTTTTGTCTGGCTGCTTTGTTGGACTTCAAACAAGGCGGTGCCACACATAAAACAAGATCGAATAAGTTCGACTCCGTTTACCTAGTACTATACAAATCAAGCAAATTCTTAATTACTTGCTAAAATAACAAACTGTTTGTCTCACCATATTTTTATTTAGTTTGAGTTGTCGATTTGTGTGTATACATTTTATTATATTTCATGATTATCGTCAACAAATTCATTGTTCACATACGTGGCTACTCAAATGATCATTAGTTATATTTATTATTAATGTTTTTGTTTTTGCACATGGTTTGATGCTCTCGCCGTTGAGAAACTAATTTGGATTAAGTCTGAATTATTTTTATCGTTTATTTGGGTAGCAATTATTTCAAACTGACGGGTTTAATTTTTTTTTTTTTTTTTGTTTAATACAATGAGAAAAGAAAACAAGAAAACAAAAATCAAAAATCAATATGAGGTAAGCAACTCTCACGATATACGCATAAATAGCAAAGGCTTAATACCTTTGGGAGGGTCTTCGATCCAAAATTTGGAGACCAGGCCATTTCGAATATGATTGTGAAAGTTTGTCAGCCAGTTAGTATATGTGTTGCCCGCACAATGGATATGGTTAATCAAATAATATCTTTTTTATTTGAGATATATATCAAATGTGTATTTTTATAGGTCAATAAATATTATTTTTCAAGACAAATAATACTTTTTAGTAAAATATGCAATGCATGCTAATTGGTAAAAAAAGTATTACACATTTCAACATTTAAGAATGTCACACAATTATTTTGATACATTAGGTCTCTCAACTCACACCCAACTAATCCTAAACCCCTTAAATCCCTGCCCATGAGTGCTGGACGAGGTAAATCTCAAGTTGCCCAATCAGTTCTCAATCTCCACCCCAGCTTGTACACATTGCACACAAGGAGTTACATCACACAATTATTTTTTTTTGGTATTGAGGGTGTTTGGTAAATAGCTGTTAGCTAATTGGGTTAGTGGTTTTGACTAGTTGACAACATTAGCTGATTGTAGAAAAGTGTTTTGTAAATTATATGTTAACTGATAGTTGATAACATCAGGAAGAAAACACTTATCAGTTTGGTAGATCAATGATTAAGAATTATTAAAAAATAAACCGAACAAGTTTTATAAAACACAAAAAAGATATAGAAATAACAATATAGTCAAGATCTAAAAAGGAGGGTCAATTTGAGAGTGCTCAAAGTCCGCATTCATGGCGATTGAGCAACGTAAGATGGATGTGAAGAAAGGGAAAGAAGAGCGAAGTTTCTCCATGCAGCTGACACGAAGCTGCTGCTGATGGTATCCTCTGTTTTCTTCCCCATGTTTGCTTCTCATCCTCAATTCTTGTCAACTTTCTCATACTCCCACTTTCCAAATTCCAAGAGGATTGGGATTGGGATTGCTCAACTTAAAAAATAATAATAATAATATCGATTATGGGTCATGTTTGATAAAATAGTTAATTTATCAGTTAATTTTGACTTACTAAACAACTATCAGCTAACATCTAGTTTACAAAATATTTTTCTAGTTTCTACAATTATCAACTGATTATACATTCTAACCCAATAAACTAATATTTATTTACCAAATCAGGTCTTTAGTCTTCTTTTTGTTAATTGCGATTAAATGAAGTTAATAAAAAGTCAGTAGATGATGGGAGACGTAATTAGTACAAGTGAAAAAACCTGTTACTAGCTAGGGAGGCCACCGGGGTCCAATTGTTTCATAAAAGTTCTTCAGTAGTATGGTTCACGAGGCCATTTTCATTTCTTTTATTTCTTTAATTAAGCCTACCTTATCATTGACTTTACATTCAATAATTCTAAACTAATGACTGTGTCAGAAAGATTACAAATATTTAGACCAATTAGCAACCTCAATAGTCATCACACCCACACAAAAAAACACTAAAATAGTTATGGATTTATTTAGAAAATAAATACCTACAGTATATGCGATCATTAAATAATTTGTCAAACTTCTTGTATTTCACAAATTTTATCGCAACCCTATTGCTCATATATGGTGATTTAAAATTTTGTATAAATATGTATGCGATACACAACATTTAGTCGTTTAATGTTCTTGAATCTAGAATTTTTATTTTTATTTTTCCCGGTGTTTTCTTGATACTCACAAGAAATTTAATTTTCCCCAACAATATTTGACTAATGTACAAAAACAATAAATAAACTTCATAATCAATTGTTTTTTTCTCAATCAGCTCGATTAATTATCTGATAAAACCAATTAAAAGGTCATCCACCATGGAAAATTAGTTGCTACATTTTCAAATAAATATCACGTACACGGAACTTCAAAAGCATATTTTCTAAATTGTGTGTATCTAATCTCTATAAATACAGACATAGAAAACTAGGAAGAATTACACACATCTAATCAAATATCTAGAACTTGTGACTTGTCTCCTACTAGTCTTCAAAGCAAGAGATTTTTCTACTTCAACTTCCAAAAGTATAATTTACATGAGATTACTCGAAGTTAATAATACAATAAGGACAACGTTATATTTATACAAAAATTATAAATATTTATTATAATTTTATTCACTTAATTTATCAACTGTACCAACTTTCTTTTTTTTTTTTTACTATTCTCTATTATTAAAGTATTTTTAATAATAAATAAACAGCACGCGCGAAACAATAGAAATTAGAAGTTAGATTGAAGACTAACATTGCTTTCACACACGCACGCCATAGGCTCTCATTTTCTCATCATCAGCTACCACAAGTAATCAGGCGTGATAAGGTTGCTCCATAATTAAGTAATCAAAATTTGATCGAGGTCACATCATCCAAACAGCTCCTTAAATAAGTAATTAAGAACTCTATAGTTAACTTGTCATACTACTACATATATAGTATTGGCAAAAATAACATTTTTTTATTTTTTAATTCTTCGTTATTAGTTGTTTTGATTTCTTATTTTTTTAAGGAAATTTTGTAGTTTAAATCTCTAAGTTATAGAATAAATGTAATTTCGTCTATAGTTAACATGGAATTGAAATAGGACATCTTAATTAGGTACTAAGATGACATATTTAGTCTCTGGTTTATATAATGTGTTATTTTGGACAAAAACTTAAGCATTACTAATCGGAAATGACAAATTTATACTTTTGGTTTGATTTTATTGCGGGGAAAGAACATAAACAAAATTTTAACAAGTTTCTACTACACATTGGAGATGACCTTTTTGATAGAAAAAAGAGAGCGTTTATTAAGATTATTTAGGGGTTTCTAATGTAAGAATCATATTACTAATAATTGAAAGAAATATATGCAATTAATCAGCTTAGTTGGCATGAATAGCCGTGCACTCTCATTCCTTAATATATGTCTGGAGTTTAAAATCTCCTCTTTACAAGATTGTGACGATTTTGGTCTTTTCTAAGCTAGATGGCATTAAACAATTTAGCATTCTGAGTAAAATAATTAAATCTAAGAAAATATTGCTTATGTTTCCATTTCTAATAACTAAAATTTTTACAAATCTTACAAATATTTTTCTAACTTTTTTTTAAATCAAAACAACTAATCACAAATAATTTTTGAAAGATAAAACGATTTTTTCTCCTATTATATATAGGGATTCCCTTGCTACATGGGTAGTTAGGTTACACTTCATTATTCATTAATATTATGAAAAGACATACACCAAATGGTTTATATACGGTTTTCCCAATCGTGTATGTAAGAAATCAAATTTATTAACGGTGAAATATATATATCTGTTAGAATTGAACATGTGACCTCTCACTTGGGAGAGCCACATCTATGCCACTTAACCACAAAGTCTTTAACAATGATAAAATATATAAGTATTCAATTTTCTTGTTGCAGAATTCTATTGGATCGCAACAAAATTTTAAATTTAGGATTTCCTTTGTAAATGTGAAGAATTACAACAAGAGAGAAATTAACAGTACTAAAAAAAAAAGGGCCAAAAAGGCCAAAAACAACAATTAGCTTTTAATGTCGTTTCCGTATGTGCAGTTCAGTTGGTCATATGAGTGAAATTTTAAAAAAAGACCAATGATTAAATTTATATCCCTACTGAAGCACAACGAGCCCCCACTCAACTTTTAGATGAGTGAACTCAACTTTTAAAAAGGAGAAATGATACTCTCTAACTACAATGTACTTGGCTATTAATGCATACCTTAATCATAACGGACGGAGAGAAAGACCCTGTAAATTTACCAAAAAAAAAAAATTGTGGTTGTGAATGTTTCAAGTAATCTAAAAAAAAATAACAATTACCTAAATTATGAACAAAAATCATAGTAATCCATAAATGAAATTAGTAATTACGGTGATGCTAACCTAACAATTACGTTACAAAGATATAAAGCCAAAAGAGTCAACCGGCGGTCTACTTGCGGATGAGTGACGTGTCGAAACGCTCCTTTTTCAAGAAAAATCGCAGTCGTATAGGAATTTACTAATTAAAACCCAAAAATATATATATATACGGCCCAGTCTGCAGTCGCCGGGAAAAAGCTTCTCCGTCAAAAACGTTGACTTATCCGCCCATTCATTTTCCAATTTCCGTCACGTGGGACGCGCCGCACCGTTCGGGCCGGTGGATTTCTTCCCCTTCTCCCTGGGAACCAGTCAAACACAGTCTTGACTCTCCTCCCGCCACCGGGGCCCACCGCCACCTGTGACCAATCCTGACGCACCGCCTGACGTCATTCCCTATTTCTCCCTCGCCTTTTTATACCTCCCCTCCCTTGTCCTGTAAAACGCTTCTTAGCCTCTTCAAACTATTTTTCACCATCCTAGAGAGAGAAAGGAACTAAAAAAAAATTTAGGATTTTTTCTGTGATATTTTCTTGAATTCTTTGATTTATGGACAAAGGTTGGGGGTTGACCCTCGAGAATCCTGATCAGCGCGCCGCTGGGTTCTTCACGAACAAGCCGGTTTTCGGGTTTAATCTTAGCCCGCGCTTGAATCCGATCAACGCCGGCGGTAGTGGCGGTATGATTCCGATCAACGCCGCCGCCGAGAAACGTGGGCCGCCCAACGAAGTTGACTTCTTCTCCGACAAGAAACTGCCGCCGCCGCAGGCGGCGGCGGCGGCGGATATCGTCGTCAAGAAGGAGATAACCTTGCACGGCGAACCCGTCACCAAATCCGATTTGAATGTAAATGTAATCATTTCATTCCATTCTCGTTTCATTTTCATTTCTGGGTAGTTGAAAAACCGGTAAAAATCGATGCTTTTTCTGAATTCTAACATTTCCGGTTACTTATTCCCAGACTGGACTGCAACTTGTGATTGCTAACGCCGGGAGCGATCAATCCACGGTGGACGACAGTGTTTCGTCGGATATGGAGGAGCGAAGAGCCAAGAATGATGTAAGAAATTAAAACAATAATCATAAAACCTTTGAACTGTTCGTCATAGGATACTTTATTGATTCATATGTATCTGCAGCTGTCAGTGTTGCAAGTGGAGCTGGAAAAGATGAACGCCGAGAATCAGAGATTGCGAGGGATGCTGTCGCAGGTTTCCACCAATTACAGCGCTTTAAAGCAGCATCTCGAGAATCTAATGCAATCGCAGAATCAGCAAAGTTCCAGAATAGGAAGCACACAAGATCGTGAGGTACGTAATATAATTAGTTCGTTATTAAGATTGATTCTGGACCGGACACATAATCCAGTCTTGACAGTTAGTTATCTCAAGATAAAAAATTTATCTTTTGTGGGTATTTCTGACAGTAATTGATCTGATTTACCCTTTCACTATCTTGTCAAATTTTGAAACGAAAAGTTTTGTTTAGTTTACATCGAGATTGATACTTATTAATGATATATCTTGGTACGATGATCTAGGTTGTTGACAGAAAATCCGAGGAAAAGAAGCCTGAGAAAGAAGAAACCACTATTCCAAGACAGTTCCTGGAGTTGGTTCCCGGCGCCGGAGCGGCGGCGGGTCCAACAGATGAGCCGTCGCAGTCTCATACTTCGTCGGAGGAGAGAACACTGTCTGCGGGTTCTCCGAGGAACAACACGGAATTGTCGAGGCATAAAGGGATTGCCAGGGAAGACAGTCCAGATTCAGAAAGCTGGGCTCCTAATAAACTCCCAAAGCTGAATTCTTCTTCCAAGCCTGTTGATCAAGCTGCCGAGGCTACCATGAGGAAAGCCCGTGTCTCCGTTCGGGCCCGATCCGAAGCCCCCATGGTCAGTATATCGGTATAATTGGATTGCACATTTATGTTTATATATTATATGTTAACACTAATGATAGATAAATTTTAATTGTTACAGATTAGTGATGGATGTCAATGGCGAAAATATGGACAGAAAATGGCGAAAGGGAACCCGTGTCCACGAGCTTATTATCGGTGCACCATGGCGGTTGGGTGTCCGGTTCGAAAACAAGTATGTGTTTTATTGTTTGCTATGCAAATGTACAGTTTAATAGTCAGTTTATATTTTTAGTTGAAATGAAACGAATGCTGGTCTAATATGATTGGAATTATCATATTATAGGTGCAAAGGTGTGCGGAGGATAGGACGATTTTGATCACGACTTACGAAGGGACGCACAACCACCCGCTGCCGCCGGCCGCCATGGCAATGGCGTCGACGACATCAGCGGCGGCGAACATGCTACTTTCCGGCGCCATGCCGAGCGCCGACGGGATGATGAATACTAACTTTCTTGCAAGGGCAATTCTGCCTTGTTCTTCTAGCATGGCAACTATTTCAGCTTCTGCGCCATTTCCAACCGTTACCCTTGACCTTACTCAAAACCCCAATTCTTTGCCTAATTACCAAAGACCCCCAACTCAATTCCAACCCCCTTTCGCGGGAGCCCCTCAAATTCCCCAAAATTACCCTCAGCTCCCCCAAGTTTTCGGTCAAGGTTTGTATAATCAGTCAAAGTTCTCCGGCCTGCATGTTTCCCATCAGGACATCGGCGCAGCCGCGGCTCAGGCGGCGCAGTTGGCTCAACAGCCGCGCGTGCAGCCACCGCCGCCGCAACACCCTTTGTTCG
>CM008336.1:6514335-6527798 GCA_002525835.2 Ipomoea batatas
AAAGTCGTGAAATTCCACATCATATAGTCTACCAATTACACATTTGGTTTCGAGAGGAGGTTCACTTCCATTATCTTTGTGTATGAGTTTGATTATGAGCTCGCAATGCATAAAAGGGCGAATGTTTGGTTGTGACTCCCATCTCACTTTTATTGGAAACACAAAACATACAACGAATCCCACAAAGTTATGATTGTACCAGGTGGGATCGAGAGAAATAGAGATCTTGTGAGGATCATGGTGAGGATATTTGAAGCATCTACTGATATTATAATGAGGGTAATGGTCAAGAGGATATATAGGTGACAACAAAAGGAGTGTTTCTATTTAGAAAAGGCAATGTGATAGGAATAAACTTTTTAGCCAACGTAAATCCCCAGGTACTAAATCAGCTATGTTGCTTTCATGAATAGGATAAGAGAATGAGACAGAATATAATTCTGAATACTTGGTTGCTAACTCAACTATGTTGTTTTCAGAAGCCAAATAAGAATTTGCATATAGTTCCCTTATAGATGGCAGGAGTTCTGGTAGCTCTCTTCTAAGTCTTTTACAGCCACTGATGTCAAGGTATTGAAGACGATGGAGTCGGCTGATGTCTTCAGGTAAATGTTCAAATTTCTTTCCACTGAGATTTAAGTATTCCAACATGCCCAAGGGTCCAATATCAGTCGTACTTCCTGATATCAAAGAGACATTTTTTTTTGTAGTTTTTGTTCAATGTCCTAATTAAAATATAGATCGATATATTTATTATATACACAATTACACATTAATAAATCTATAAACAAAGAAAGAAATAAAAAAAATACACATACTGATCATATATATGTTTGTATTTTAAATTGCTATGTGAAGGTATTGGCTCTTTGTGCTTCAATTGGTTGAGAAAGTATGTATGAACATATACTACAATGTAATAGAGTCAGTAGCATTCAAAAAAAAATTACTTGAACCGAGTAAAATTATGCAATATAATTATACATGCTCAAGTACTCATATTACCATATAGATATATTATAGACTTATACTGAGAATATTCTAATTTGAACCAAATGTCCACCTAAGAGTATAAAATATCTATAATATAGTAGTACTGTAGTAGTACAATATAATATAATAGTACAAAGGAGTAAAGTATGAGTACCTTCACAACTTTCATCCCAATTTACTGGTCTTTCCATCCTGGAAAAAGGTAAAAGCAATATGCATAAACGTAACATTGTGTTTATTTATTCAATAATTAAAAAGTACAAGTTAATACTCATCATAGAAAATAAATAAGCATGCTTGATACAAATTCATTGGCCTAAATAAAAGAGAACTAAAAGAAATTGGAAAGTTATAGTTACTATTGAAGTAACATATGTAGTACAGAGTATTAAAAAGTTCAAGTAAGAAGGTAAATGAAGGGGAACTGAAATCAATATGTTTACCTTCGATATAACAAACTACAACTCCAATTTGCAGTCGCTTTCAAATCCATAAAGTTCACCTCAAATCTTGAAAAATCATTTGGGGTTACACTATTAGATTTTGCAGGCCACAAACCACTAAATGGTATGTAGGCAAAAAACCATAGGCGTTCACCGTAGGCGTCTTTTAACTGAATATAGCCTGATTTGACAATGACACATTTTCTTTGGAGAAGTTCATTTCTGTTATCTTTGCATGACAATTTGACTATGATTGTGCATTGCTCAACATCATTAGCAATGTCTCTGTAGGGGTGTGATCTCAATGTAGGTCTTCCGACGAAGCATACCGCAAATCCCACAAAGCTTTGACAATTCCAGCCGGGATTGAGATCAATGGCGATACCATTTGACTCATAGCATCGATATTGGAATATTCTCAAGACATTGATCTTTTTGTAATAATTATAGTCGATTGGATAGGTAACACTGAAAGGAGTCTTTCTACGAGACGGAAAATGAATACACATCTCAGCAAAATCATACTCTGACCTTTTCGAATAGGAAGAGAATGCTACTGATTGTAATTCCGGGAAGTCTGCTAACTCATCTATGTCTCTTCTATCGGAAAAACAAGAATCTGCATATAGTTGGCAGGTAGTTTCTGGGAGTTTTGGGAGCTTTTTAAGGTTTTCACAATTTCTGATGTCAAGGTATTGAAGACGAGGGAGTTGATTGAAACTTTCAGGGAAAGAATCAAAATAACTTCCATTGAATCTCAAGTATTCCAACGAGATCAAGTCTTGGAGATTTTTTGGCAAAGACTTTAGACTTGTGCATTGGTTAATCACAAGAACTTTGAGATTTTTCAGCTCACAGAAGCTGTTAGAAAGGCATACAAGATGTTCACAAGCCTCCAAACGTAGCTCAGTGAGGCCATGCAGTTGTTGGATGCATGAAGGGAGTTCTTTGATTCCAACTTTACATAATTTCAACTTCACTAGATGTGGCATTCTTTCCTTAATTTCTGGAAAATTTTTTAATTCTATGCATCCATTAAGATCAAGAGAGTTGAGAGATGAAACTTGATTGAAGCTAGGAAGACTCTCAAGGTTACAGCAGTTAGCTAAATCCAAATTCTCAAGCTTCCTAAGATTTCCAATAGGCCACTTTTAAATCCGTGCAGCAATTGAGGTCTAATCTCTTCAAATTTGGCATCAAATCAAAATCTGGGTTTCTAACAATGAGGTGGAATATCTAAGATCCAAAAGGGTCAATTTGTCAAATTTCTGCAAGAAAAGATGGAGAATAGAACAAGTCTAAAGTCTTTGATGAAAATAAGAATAATAATAATAAGAGAGGCACCATATATGTAGCAATTAAGTCAGATTAGAATTATGCATATATGATATACCTGAGTGATCCTGCAATTTTGTAGAGAACTTTTCCGCAAAGAAAGACCAACAAGCTTGGGTGATGCAAAGCTTTCTGGTAATGAATCGAAATGATAGGATTCAAATTCAAGCCACCTCAAACTGCTAGGAAGATATTTTTCACTGATGCGGAAAACAATATAACTATGAACTTTGAGTATCTTCAAAGTTCTCATCCCTCTGAGAGTAATTTCAAAAGTATTATTCTCATGAGGCCACGGATAAGGAAGCTCAATACCTTCTATCTGTTCCTGAAAGAAGAAAACAGTACAGTACACACTTTAATCATTTTAATGCATTCAATACATAATAAGATTATAAGAATATCAAAAAGCTAGAAACCTTCAAGTTATGTTAGCTAGCTTATTAATTAGGAAGGAAGGAATATAATTAAACCAACCACATAATAACATAATCTTACGAAATAAGAAACCACATGCATATATGCACTATATATGCATAACCATCATTTTAATCAACAAATAATTTTTCTATGGAATCTTACAATATATATATATATATGCCTTACCATTGTTCCGCTTAACACGTCATTAGCATCCTTAAGCTGCCATACCATTTTTCATGGGTTCTCCTTGCTTGCAATATGCCAACCCATTTCTTGAATTAGATCATGCATCTCAATTTCTCCATTTTGGACAGATATAAGAGATTTTTCAATGAGCACAAGTAGATGTAGATCACTGTCAACCACATCTTTTACAACTTCTTCCCTCCAGTTTCTTAAAAAACATGCAATATGTAAAAACACATTTTGGTTTTCAGGATCTAGTCCATCAAAACTTATCCTAAGCACTCTAAGAATTTTATCTTTGGGGGTGTGGACGGAGTCAGAGTCCTTGAGTTTCACCAAGATGTTTTCCCAGTAGACAGCCTTTAATCCACAAAGATAAGAGCCCAAAACTTTGAGAGCTAATGGAAGACCCATAGCATAACGCACAATTGACCCACATAGTTCTTCAAAGCCAGTCTTAGGAATTTTCTTTTTAAAGGCATACAAACTAAACAATTGAATAGCTTCGACCTGCTCTTCCAATGTATCTACTTGGTATATATAATTTTCATCAACTCCATGAGAACGAAATACTCCTGCATCTCTTGTGGTTATAATTACTCTACTACCCCTACCAAACCAATCTCGACCACCAGCTAATTCATCTAATTGTTTCAGCTGGTCATCTACATCATCAAGAACAATCAAAACCTTTTTCCCTTTAAGCCTCATCCTTATCTTCGCCTTTCCATCGTGCAGATTGCTTATTTGTACTCCTGATTTTTCTTTTAGGACTTCTGTTAAAAGGGTCTTATGCAATTCAATGACATTATGTTGTTGTCTAACATCGGCAAGAAAACAAGCTCCATCAAATTGGTGCGAAAATCTGTTAAAAACAACCATTGCAATTGTTGTCTTACCGATACCTCCCATACCACAAATGCCAATGAACCGAGCATCAGCATCAGCATCAGCATCATCATCATTAGATGCCAATCTCAACCAGTTAATAATGTTGTTAACTCTAGATTCCAACCCTACTAAATTCTCCTCAAAGGCTACCGATGCTTGATTCAATCGAGCATCTATGTCGGCAGCAACTTTTTCTGCGTGGGATTATCAAAGAGTTCTGGAGAAGGAGTAGCTGATTGAGTGACAGCAGCCGGAGTAGCCAAAGGCTTGCAGTAAGTCATACCAGCCCTAACCAAAATATCCTGCATATATCGTTTCTGAGACAGTAGAAAGCCATTGTTGTATGGTAGAGTTTCGATCCCAAGGAAGAATCCAGGTGTACCTAGATCCCTGATCTTGAACACAGCAGAAAGGCGACTGAGGAGAGTGGTAATCAAAGTAGTGTCGTTACCCATCATGATGATGTCATCAACATAAACGAGAAGATAGACCTGAGAGTCTCCGGCAGCATAGTAAAATAAGGAGACATCAGTCTTGGACGATGAAAAACCCACGGACAATAAGAAGTCATGAAGTCGTTTAAACCACGCACGCGGAGCTTGCTTCAGCCCATATAAGGAACGCTGAAGATGACAGACATGGTCTGGGTGTAGCGGGTCTTCATAGCCTGGTGGTTGCTTCATGTAAACTGTTTCCGGAAGATGGCCATTCAAAAAGGCGTTACGAACATCCAGCTGACGGAGAGTCCACGAATGACTAACAGCAAGAGAAAATAGGATACGGACTGTGGTAGGTTTGACAATGGGACTGAAGGTGTCAAAGAAATCTTCACCGGCGATTTGGTTGAACCCCTTAGCCACAAGGCGTGCTTTATACCTGTCAATCGTGCCATCAGCTTTCCGCTTGGTGCGAAAAACCCACTTACACCCTATAATGTTCATGACTGGAGTGGCAGGTACTAGTTTCCACGTGTTATTGTGCAGTAGCGCATTGAACTCTTGATCCATTGCATCCCGCCAGTGTGTGTGTTTGACGGCTTGGGTGTAACAAGAGGGATCAGTAGTCGTATGTAGAGCATAAAACTGCTCACCGGTACCCCGTGTCTTTTTACGTGTCCTCATAGCATGACCACCGGCAGTGGCTTGAGTAGGTGCAACCTGAGAGCCTGTGGATGTCGACAATTGAGGGTCAGACTGGGTCGGAGATGCGGATGAGGAAATAGGCTGAGTCACAGACACGTCGGGATTCGGTTGTATATTCAGTGATGAGGAGTTAACCGTTGTGTGAAGCGGAGCTATGGCCCACGGCATAGATGCAGGTTCTGTAGATATATCACCTTGCAAAGCAGCCTGAAAAGGAAAACAAGTTTCGTCAAAGCGAACATGTCGACAGATATAGACCTTCCCAGTGTTAAGGTCTAAGCAACGGTATCCCCTATAGGAAACTGGGTAACCTAAGAAGACACACGGGGCAGACCGATACTCGATTTTGTGACGGTTGTAGGGCCAGAGATAAGGAAAACAGCGACACCCGAAGACTCGAAAGAAAGAGTAAGGTGGTTGTGTATTGTATACTTGATAATGAGGTGTTTTGAAATTTATAACCGATGAGGGTAGACAGTTAATTAGGAAGGTGGCTGTTTCAAATGCGTAATCCCAGTATTTAAGTGGAGTAGAACTTTGGGCTAGTAAAGTAAGACCTGTTTCGACAACATGCCGATTGCGGCGTTCTACCCTCCCGTTTTGTTCATGTGTATATGCACAAGATTGCCTGTGTGTAATCCCCAACGATTCAAACATAGTATGTAAACGACGATATTCCCCTCCTAAATCGGACTGTATGACTTTGATAGAACGCGAAAACCGGCATTCTACCATCGTCCTAAATAAAGTAAAGATTTTATATATATCAGATTTTACATGGAGTGGATAGAACCAGGTACACCGAGAATAGTCATCTACAAAAAGAACAAAATAACGACAACCGGAAGTGGAAATAACAGGAGACGGACCCCAAATGTCCGTAAATATTAAATCTAATACATTTTGACTTTTATTTTCAACCCTATCTAAAGGAAACCGGGACGATTTGCCGAGATGACAAGCCGTGCAAACGTCCAACGAACTAGTTTTATGTGGTGCAACAGGACAGTGTTTCAAACACGGTTCAGGACCTGAGAGTGAGGGTGACCTAAACGTTGACGCCACACGATAGACGAGGCTCGGGCGGTAAGAAAGGAGCTGTGACTCTGGGGTACTGATAACTTGTATAACCCGCCCGAGGTGAATCCCTTAAGCAGAACTGCCCGAGTTGTGCAATCCTTCACAAGAAAGAAGTTTTTGTGAAACTCAAAATAAACATTATTTTCGTTAGTGAATTTATAGACAGACAATAACGAAAGGGATAAACTCAGAACATGAAGTATGTTAGACATTTTTAAAGAGTGGGACTCGGATGGGATAACCGTGCAACCCACACGAGATATGTCTAAACCTGTACCGTTGCCCACTTTTAAAACATCAGCACCTGTGTATGGTTCGGACTGATCTAACAGATGGGCGTCGGGAGTTGCGTGAGATGTCGCTCCGGTGTCCGGATACCAGGAGTCAGCCGCCGTGGATGCCGTCGGCTCACCGGAGTACGCTGCATGAGCCTGGTTCGACTGCCTGTCGTCATACCGCCGAAAGCAAGTAACAGCAGTGTGGCCATGGGATCTACAGATCTGGCAACGCGGCGTGTTGCCTCTTCCACCGCGACTCGGATTCCCAGAGCCACGGCCACGCCAATTGCGGCCACCACGTCCGCCGGAGTGACGACCTCCGCCGCTGGGGTTATGTCTGTCGTGACCTGCGTAGAAGGCCGCCGGAGAGCCTTGCTGCAATGCCGACTCCGATGCAGCGAGATCATCAGCGTGAAGGAATTCCTGAGCTTGAAGATGATCCGCCAATTGCGAGAGCGTCAATGGCGTCGACGAAGCAGTCAGCGTGCTGGCCATGGCACGGAACTTCGGTCGCAGCCCCTTGAGCACGTACAGAAGCTGTTCGTCTGCCGTAAGAGGACGCCCCGCGAGCGAGAGCGCTTCAACTATCATCTGGGTTTGCCCCAGATATTCCGCCGGTGTGGAGTTCCCTTGACGGAGTGCTTGAAGCTGCCCCAGTAGACTGAGGCAGCGAGTTCGCGACTGGGAAGCAAGAGCAGAGGTAATCGAATCCCAGACGTCACGAGAGGTGTCTTTCCCAACCGCCAAGTACATCACCTCACTGGTGAGTGAGGAGACAATGAGGGAAAGAATAGCCTGATCTTGTTGGATCCACGGCTGGTACGCGGGATTTGGAACCACGATCGGCGCAGCAGCAGTCCCGGTGGAAAGGGTTGTCGGTGGACACGGCAAAGAGCCATCAAGGTAGCCTAGCAGCCCCTGACTGCGCAGAAACGGCATGATCTGCGTCCTCCAGTAGATGTAATTGCGGGCTGTGAGCTTGATGGAGATTTGGTGATTGGCCGGCGATAAAGGTGAAGGTGGCGGTGGTGCGGCGACTACAGCGGGGGTGATCGCCCCGTCGGTTGGCGAAGTAGTCATTAGGGATGGAGTTACGTTCGGTTACGGGAAGGTAGGGAAAAGATGAGAGGATCCTAACCTAGCTGATACCAGATGAACGTAGATTTCCAAATAGAATAACTGAATACAGATTGTAGGAGTACCTATATGAGAGTTAGCTACAAACCCTCCTAACCTATAGGTACTAAACCTTGACTAATTACATTCACTATTATTAGAACTATACAAAACATAATAATAATAATAATAATAAAATGTTACATGACTCACAATAATAATAATTTTTAGTATAATTATTCATTTATAAGCAAAGGGTCTTGTGGTCCAGTGGCATCAAACCCTTTTCTGTATACGGGAGGTGGTGGGTTCGAGCCTCAGTGGAGGCGTTGCTGTCTCTTTTTTCTTTCAGTAGTTTGAGAAACTAGTTTATGAACAGATACTACACTCGGAAACTGACTTCCCCTAAAAAAAATGGGGTTATTTTCCATTAACTATGGCTCATTTTCCATTGACCATCTTTTCCACCCTCCTTCCAAACATCTAAAACCCGAAAAATGATTTCCAGAAATCATTTTCCGGGTTTCCAAACACACCCTAAGACTCAAAATTGTTGAACGAAATTGTTTAGGAACGATTTTTTTGGATGGTATATATGCGCGAGAAAATTACATTTTTTTAATCTATAAATTATAAACCAAGTATAAATGAATTGTAAAATTAATATTTAATTTTTTTGAGTACTAGGCTTGATCTCATACCTTTACATTTGGGAGAATCACTACATGTCACCTGACCGCAAAGTTATTGACAAAATTAATATTTAATTAGTCACAAAAGTTGTATCAATAATTAATAAGGACAAATTTTGTGTAAATAAAAAACATAAGTATGATGTAAAATGTATAATACTTTTTTTAAATAAAATATAATATTTTTTATAAATATATAAAATATTATATTTTAATTAAAAATTATTATACATTTTAACTTATTTAAAAAAGAAAAGATATATTGGGACCTATCATGTCTACCCAGGTCTATATTCACAATTTTAGAGCTCTATGTTCATAATTCTAAAACTATATGTTCACAATTTTTGAACTTTATATTCATAACTTGTTAACTCTATGTTCACAATTTCATAACTATATATTCAATAGTATAACACAATTTGAATCTATATAACAAAATTGTGAATATAAAGTTTAAAAATTGTAAATATTGAGTAATGTAATTTTGTATATTGAGTTCTAAAATTGGGAACATGGACCTAGGTCCACCTTGCAATGTGGACACAGGTGCATAACATAATTTGCCCAACAACGCACCCCAAGCACACTTGCGTAATAGTAGCTTCTATTTTCACAACTCAGTGGATCTCACCAAAAATTGTTATTTGCAGGAGAAAAAATTATCAAAAAACTTCACCCCCACTAGTCTAAAAATTCAACCCAAATTTTTTATTTTATAAAAATCACTAATATAATTACTCTTTAAGCGAAATAAAATTAACTTATTACTCTAAAAAGAAAAAATTAAGGTGTGTTTGGTTGGTGGGTTTAGGCATAAGGAATCCTATCCTATCCTATCCTATTTATAATAAAGCAAAATCCTAACCACAAAATTTTCCCTCAAAAGTGTGAAAGCAAAATGAAGAAGAGGAAAAAACACAGTGGTTCTGGATTTTTTTTTTTTGGTATTCGAATTCATTAAATACATTAGGATTTAAATGGGCTTTTTTTTTTTTTCTTTTTTTGAATTCGAATTCATTAAATAATTTGTTATGAATTGAAAAAAGACGGATCTTCGTTTTCTATTACATTCATTATTATCGTAGTGTCGTTTCGTTTTCTATTAATCGTTCGCTTGATAGCTTAATTTTGTCCTCTCCACACCTTTTAACTTGTAGTTTGGAGAGTGAATTTTATTCAAAAAATTATTCTAATTAAATAATAATGCCTTTGTTTCATACCAATTTAGGAAGTAAATAAACAATACTACACAGATGGCTTTTTACGTCGGCTAAATGGACCCTTTAACGTTGGCTAAAAGCCGACGATTTGGCCGACGTTGTAAGGTCCACATACGATGTCGATTAAATTATAGCCGACGTCGAAAGGATTTTTAAAATTTTTTTAACTACCTACAACGAGTCGACGTTATAGGTAATTAAAAACAAATAAAATACCCTACAACATCGGATATTAAGACTAGCCGACGTTGTATGAAATTAAAAAAAAAATTACCTTACAACGTCGGCAAATAAAGGGCATATATATAGCCCCTAAAATCTCGCCCTAATAAATTCCGCGTTGTGTCGCGTCCACGCGGCTCACACGCGTGTGAGCGTGCGTGGGAGCAATCTAATGAGCAACCACGCCGCTCACACGCGTGTGAGCGTGCGTGATGAAGTTTGCTTCTTCTGTCTTCTTCTATGTTGTAGCTCTCGTTGATACGGTTCCATAGCCACCTGCCTCGCCTCATTCGGACATTCCTAGCTCCGGTTACGTCCGTTTTACTGAAGTGTCGCCAGAATGCCCTGCGAAGTGCAAGAATTGTGCAAATTATATGAAAACAAACAAGATTAGTCCCTAGACCTATATGCAATGATATTAACCTATCTTAGCATGTTTCTAGGCCTAATGGACATCTATTATAGCATATTTCACACCTAAATGACCCCTAAAATATGGCTACTTTTGGCACTTATCAAATTTTCCACACTTTAACTTTGCTTGTCCTCAAGCAATTCACAATTAAACGCTAATCATTTAAGTGCCAAAGGTAGTTGTGTTACTCAATCAATTAATCGGCCTATTAACTCTAGGGTGTAGCCAACGGAGTGGGTGAAATAATGCACATTATCTACACAGAATGGTAACCACATGCCATACACTCTAAGAATATACAAACGAAGCAAAACTCCTAAGGTCTCATTTGGACAATGCAACGCACACACCCTTCATTCAACCAAGCATGCAATCCAAATTAGATTCACCTCAAATTTTACAAAGGCCTTCAAGCCGAGCCCCCTAGTGGGAACGATGTGCACACCTCAACCAATACTTTTCAACTAAACGCCAAAGCCCAACGCGTAAAATAAGTGAGGGTAGGGACATGGACCGCTCATCGCCATGGCTTGGGCGATCACTCTTTCTTCTCACTTCCTAGGATAACGCCATCGGGCGACCCGACTTCACATGGAGCTCCATGCTTTTTCGAAGACAGTGCAATGGGTGCCCGAATCCTAGCGAAGCGGCTCACCTCCGCTCTATTTTCTCATCTCCTAGGAGTATTTTATGTGGACAACCGACTCCAGGTATAGCTTTTGCTTTTTACGAAGACTATGGTTGAACACAACCTAGCGAGATGGCTTTCCTCAATTTTTATCTCTAGGATTGGCCTTTTGCCTTTTCTACTATTTCTCCATACAACCCCTCAAGCCTTTTTTCTTGGGATTAAGGGATTTTTCACTCTAAGCTCAATATTAGGCTCATCTTTTGCCCCATGCTCTACCAAGATTAGTCCCTAGACCTATATGCAATGAAATTAACCTATCTTAGCATGTTTCTATGTAACACCCCGTATTTTTCAAACATTATTATTTTAAGTATGGCAAAAACTTGTGTGAGACCGTCTCACCATGAGACGGGTCGGGTCTGGTCGGGGCAAGATGCAAATGTAACACTTATATGTACAAATGTCATACTTATATGCTCAAATGTAATACTAATCAGAAATACAATTTTTGTTACTTATAAGGGTAAATGTAATACTTTTAAGGGAAAATACAATACTTTTACTTTTCGATTTAAAAGTATTACATTTTTCCACAGAAGTATTATATTTGCCCTTATAAGTGAGAGGCACTTGTCAACATTACTTATTATGAAAAATGTATTACTTTTTCTCTAATAAGTAACAAAAATTGTATTCTTGATTAGTGTTATATTTGAGCATATAAGTATGACATTTGCACATATAAGTGTGACATTTGCATGGTGCATTGACCCGACCCGACCCGTCTCACGAATAAGGATCCGTGAGACGGTCTTACACAAGTGTGACCCTTTAAGTATAGATGTTCTAAAAAATAACTTATTTTATTATTATTAAATATTTTAGTAAAATGTTACTAAATTTAATTATTTTACCCAATGAACTTATAAATAAAATATTTTAAAACCCTTACCTTAAATGATTCGGTACAAAATATTTATATATTTATTTATGGTTTTAAAAGCCCTATTTAAGAGATAAATTTATTTATCAAAATTTTGACCCAAAAGTCTATATGAGACGAACCTGTGACCCTTATATTATTGTTTTGTTTTGAACCTATGTTTGAACCCAAACTAAATCTAAACCCAAATGATTTTATTTCTTAAGCCTAATTAGCTCTTATTGAGCCCAATTATTTTTATTTGACCCAAGCCCATAACAAATCTAAACCCTAGATATATATAAAGCTATGTACATTGGTTTCAAGCTAGATGTTCATCCAAAATACCCAAAATCAGCAGCCTTCTCCTTCTCATCAATCTCTCGCACGTCTCTCTCTCTCGTTCTTTCCGGCGGCGACGAACGGGCGGTGGAGTGGCGTCCGCGGACGGCGAGCAGCAGCGACACTGGCGACCTCCATCCCTCTCCTCTGTTTTTTTTTCGGCGAAGCAGCGGCAACAGCAGATCGGCCACAACAACAACAAACCTGGCAGCGATGGAAAGTGTCGGTGGTGGTCGTGCGATCTCTCTCCCCTGCTTCCGGTGTCCCTTGACTTCCCTCCGGTGTGAGTAGCTCCGGCGACCTTTGCAGCGGCGGTTGGGCAGAGCTCTCTTGGCGGTGGTGCTAGTTCCGGCGATGCAAGAAGAAAAAGATGGGTTAAGATATGGATTAAGATGGTTCATTAAGGTATTAATCCTTATTAATGCATAAATTATGGTGATTATGGATTATGATGAATGATTAAGGGTTATTAAGGTTCAATTATTGATAAGTGATTAGTGATAAGTAATTAGTTAATGATGAGATTATGTGATGGGTTGATGATGATTATAGGTGTAGTCATGATATTGTTGATAGATTAATTAGATTTAAATGCGAATGGTGATAAATATGGACTAATAAAGGGGATTATGTTAATTAAGGATTGATGAAGGTGATTAGTGTGATATTGTATTATTATTATTATTAGATATTGGATTACTAGTAGTAATTATGGAGTGATGATTATGATATGGTCACTAACAATGATGAGATAATTGTGTCATAATGGATGATAATGGGTTTGGTTAATGATATTATGAGGATGGTTGTATTAATAATAGTAGATGATTATGGAGGATAATGGTTAGACGATGATTAGCTTGTGATGGTAACCACGAAGTATGTATGTTAATGAAAATCATGAATTGTAGGTAATGATTATTGATAATGAGATAGGTGGTTATAGATGATGATGATGATGGGGGGAATTATGGACTCATAATGACGGTATTGGTTACCCAGTGATAATGGGTAAAGAGTATTGATAGTTAGATGATAGGTATGGTGAAGTGATAATTATTATGAGTCTTAATTAATTAAGGACTATTAATTACTGGTTAATGATGGTTAGTATTTAATTGTCAATGGA
>CM008336.1:6528020-6546396 GCA_002525835.2 Ipomoea batatas
ATATTATTGTAAATAATAATAATAATAATGATAATGATGTAAAACATTTTTATGAATTTGATATTTATATTTCAGGAAATAACTAATATATAACTCCAATATAATGTGTATATATTGTTATAATTGAAAAAGATATTAAAATATATATAATGGATGCATGTGTATGGTAACGGTATTGGAAAAGATAACAAAAGTTATAACGATAAAGTTTTGCGTATTTCGTTCGTAATTAAAGATGTGTGGTAGAAATGTACAAAAACTATATAAAAGATTGTAACCAATGAGGTTTTGCGTATTTCGTACGTAATTAAAGTAAACTCTAACATGAATAAAATAGCTATAATTTATTTAGTAATATGTGTTTATTGATTTTTGTAACATTTTACACATTTAGTATTATTGTATTGGTTTTATTTTTATTTCAAAGTTGAACTTGTAAAATAAAATCAGAAAATTGAAGAAATGAAGAATGAAATTTGGAAAACTGGAGAAATGGAAAACTGGAGGATTGGAGAAGGAAAACTGGAGAAATGGAGAAATGGAAAACTGGAAATGAAAAAACAGAAAAATGAAGTAAACGACCCCCTATGTTTTGAACTAGCTATATGGATTTGAATTCCTCCTTATACTTACATATATTTTAACCTATTTGGAAAGTGACTATTTGGAGAGCTATGCTTTTAAATGATATTCAGAAGTATTGAGAAATGCTATATTATGAATCCTCCGTACTTATATTTATTTTGAAAATGAGTGAATAATCTACAAACTAGTTAACCGTTTTGTAAGAGTAAACTTTATTGTTTTGGGGGTGTTACAGTTGGTATCAGAGCCAAGGATGAACATAGGTTTGAGCCTTAGGATTTTAAGAGCTTGAATTGTTGAACCAAAGTTGACGTTAAGATGTAAGAGCTTGACTATAGGAACTTAAGCTTCGAACACTTGGAAATGGAAATCGTGGTGAGATGTGAGTTCTTTAAGATTGCAGGTATGTGCTAAGCTGGTAAATTGAAAGTGTGTTTAATTTGGATTTATGATATGAACTGTGGCTCGGGTGTGCATTTCCATGGTAAGTCCTTATCGGTTATAAAGTAGTTATTCAATTTGGACTTGCTAAAAACTTGACTAAGACTAAGAGAAAAGAGTTTGAATGTCTATCGACGCAGAATAATAAAGTAGTGGTGTATGCATCTAGACGATAAGGTAATTGGACAATAAAATGAAGAGGACTATCTTACTTGTGGTTCGGAGTTGGCTGTAGCAGGTTTCGCCCGAAGGATTTAGTGTCAAAACGTGCGCGGTGTTAATTGCAAGAACTACTATAACCTTAGGAGTTGAAGGTACAAAAAGTGTACCTTAGAATGCAAGGGTTGTACAACGAAGGTAGTTCCATCTACCTTTAGAGAGGCAAACTAAAGGAGGAACAAGTTAGAAGTTGTGAACTTGAAAAGTGTAAAGACTAAGACAGGTAGAAAGAAAAGGCTTGGACCTTTAAGGTACATGAGGACAAGAAGCAACGTCATAAGTAACTCGTCTAACCCTATGAAGTATGAGGAAATAAAGAAGCGAATTCTAAAGTAAGGACATCGTACGACCTATTTAGTACACTTTGAAAGTGATAACTTGTATAAGGACTTAAGGAAGGAATTTCGGTGATAAGATAGGGGATTGGCGGCCCCAAGGTTAATCTATGTGGATGTTTGATATTATTGCTAGTTGAATTGTGAGTGTCTTGATTGTTGGATGATGAAATTGTGTGGATGATGTTCTTCAAGCTTTGTGCCTATTGTGGCCACATTAGGTAGCAAACCCAAAGGAAGTGAGTGTGTGCGCGATAGCGGCCAGTCACGAGTCTAACTGACCCACATCTCCGCTCTTAGTCTGAAAGGACGAGATCCGAGAGGAGTGGTAGACAAGGTGTTCGATGAAATGCACCAACCGAATGAGGATGTGGGAGTCCAAAGTGTGACGCCGCTTGGTAAAGTGCCACGAACTCCCTAGTCTATTCCACATCTTTGCTCGCAAGTCCATACAAAGATAGACCACATAGAGAAGCCTAAAGCCCTAATCTCCGCCTTTTCATTTATTTTACACAACCCCTATCAACCTTTCTACCTTCTTACAAATGAATCCTACCCCTAGCCATTCCCGTAACTTTTATCTTTCAACCTCTCAAATGCCAACACACTAATTCGCTCCCATTCGCTATCCTTGAGAGACACGACACTCAGGGAGTCTTGACTCTTCGTTTTACCACCTTCACATTCACACCTCACCGCAATACATACAAGCATCACCCTTCGAGGCCGATGGGAGCAAGGTGCCCATCTCGGGAGTAAGGTGCCCGATATGTGCGGTCAGCCGACCTTATGGCCCTTCGAGGCCGATAGGAGCAAGGTGCCCATCTCAGGAGTAAGATGCCCGATCTGTGTGGTCAGCCGACCTTATGGCCTTTCGAGGCCGATGGGAACATGGTGCCCATCTTGGGAGTAAGTTGCCCAACTGCGCGGTCATTCGACCATATGGCCCTTGGAGGCCAATGGGACGGAAGAGGCCCGTATAAGCGTTGATTGACGTTGAGAGCGTTTTGGAATCACAAATAAAAATGAGGCGACAATGAAAATGAATTTCATAAAACCAAAGTGAAATGCACAGCACAACGCAGGCCGAGCTTCGCCATTTCAACGTTACAAAATATTTTTTCTTCTCCTTCGCCGGTTGATCACTTCGATGGAGCTGGGTCGGAGTAAGGCATGGGGCCGGGGTCGGCAACTTCACCGGGAAGTAGGGCCAACACCTTTGGGAGGTCGGTCTCCTCGAGGCCTTTGGGAGTAAGGCATGGGGCCGGGGTCGGCAAAGTCAGATGTTTATGTCCGAGCTTGAGTTGTTGAAAGATTTGATCAAATCAATGACTTACCCGGAGAATGTCTCCGGCAATCTACTCCCCGAGGCGGTCGCAAGACCACTCGATAATGGTCTCCATGCCAGGCACCTTGTCCCTTATCCAGTCTACTAAGGCTGCGGCCAGGGTGTCCCTCTCGCGCAGGCCCTCTTGCAGCTCGAACGATCGTTTGCTTGACGGGCGCCTCGTGCGCTTAAGAGTAAGGACATCCTCAACTTCGGGCTCCTGCCTCTTCTCCTTCCCCCGCCGACTCTGGCCGTGAGAAACTTGGAGATCGGAGGCAGTCGCACTGCCCGACGGGGTGTCAGTAGGCGTCGGGGCGAATATGTCGATGACTGGAGCGTCGGAGGATGGCTTGGCGGCGGTAGCCTTTTTCGCCCCTAGAGCAACTTTAGCTCGGGGAGGGCGAGGGGCGGCCGGTGCGGTGACGAAGGCTTTGTTGAGCACCATGTCTGCACAGAAAAGAGATAACGAGATTAGCTTCTCGATGATCTGATCGCTCTAACCGACCCTAGAGGGTTAAAGGTAAGCATGAGTGATCTTGGTGACCTTGGCTCGGGTTTGCTGGGGTGACTCTGATGGCCCGAGCAGCGACCAGCTTTGGTTCATACTTTTCGCTTCGGCCATAGTCTGGGGGCTCGAGGTTGGCTTTCTTGTAGCTCTCAGGGGTTCGGAAGATGAGGTAGTCGTATACCTCGGAAGAGATTTTCGCGGCCGCGTCGGTTAGAGCTCGGGTCCGTTTGGAGAAGGTATACTTGGTTAAGTGTGTCGACCATTCCCGAGGGACTGGCAATTTCCACTTGTACTCGACCGAGAGAATCTAGTTCTTCCACCCATTATTACTGTCGGGAACGTTAGAGAGGGTGTAGTGGTGGCCTCGCGACTGAAGCATTAAGAAGCCTCCGACGTGCTTTGCCGAGAGCGGCCTAACAGCGTACAAAAAATTGAAAAACTCGACCGTGCAAACGAGCCTGTGCCGAGTGCAGATCTGCGGAAAGCACGCGATCATTCGATGCGCGTTGGGAATGATCTGCCCGGGGAGGACCTCGTAGTACCTCATGAAGGCGAGAAGAAAGGGCGAGAAAGGAAATGTCAGCGGCGCCTTCAGGGAGTCCAGATGGATCCCGAGCCAATCGCCGAGATGGCGATCGATTACGTTGCCGAGAGATCGGCTGACCTTATAAGGTATTTAATGCCGAAGCAACGAGTGAATCTCGTCAACCTTGGCGCGGGTGAGCAGGCATTCTTACCGACGGGCGCCCTCGCTGTTCTGAAACAACATTTTCTTCTAGGGTGTCTTCGGTTCTGCGCTCGGCGGCTCGGCGTCAACTGGGTTCGAGGCAGACGAACTGGCTTCGCCCAGGGCAGCCAACGTCTGTCTCGAGACTCTTGAGGTCGGCGGCGCACCCCCGCGCGGTAATGAAGAGGCGACGTCCTCCACGGTGTGGGGGCTGAGGTGCGGAAATAACGCCGTGATGACCACTCGGGGCGATTTTCCTTGGCATGATGTGCTCGCTTCTCCGGCTGGGGTCGGGGTTTGCAACGGACCTTCGTGCTTGTCGCTATCGGCATAGACTAGCTCCATTTCATCGATTTGGTCTAAGGTGGAACCCCTGGTCGAAGGAGTGTAAGAGTCGTTCCCTACTTCTTCCCCTTCGTCGTAGTCCCGACCGGAGATATTCTGGCTATCCGAGCCCGACATCCTAAATTCCTATTTAAGCGAATGAATGGGGGTTCAGCGATTTGGTACGGGCACCGACCTAAGTTACTGGATCTATCCCTTAAAGAGAAAGAGCGGAAGATTTACCGAGTGTTAAGACGTTGAGCAAGGGCGCACACTTCGCGGTGTGGACAGCAAGAGCTCTCGTTTCATCTCGGGAAGCTCTGATCTCAGGGGAAATTATGGTAGTAGAAAGTAAGCTTCGAGGAGTGGGGATGCCTATTTATAGGCAAGGCGCGCGGAAGGCCAACCGTCGCTCGGTGTGGCGGTTCGTTTTTCGAGGTCTTTCCCGCCAAGCGATATGCACCCGTGTATGGATGCCCACTGTCTTCCCGTGTGATCGCACGCTAGTGGCGTTACGTTGAGCGATGGCCTAGTCGGTTGGGGATAGCTGTTCACCCCGAACCGTTCCTATATGTTGCGATCGTCGCGCTCCGGGGTGTGGGGGCTAGATGATAGTATAAATACACACTTATGCCGGTCGGTTAGGAAGATCGGTAGGTCGGCATCTCGGCCCGGCCAGTTTTCGGTCCGACCGCCTCAGAGCGGTCGTGACTTCGGTCGGTTAGCAGAGGTCATGTCGGGGCCGCCACGTGCTCCATCCCGCTTGGGCAAGGAGCGAGGTAGGCGCATGCACGCCACGTTTTCGCCATGCCGAAGCTCCGAAGACCGCGACTTTCCACTCTTATAAATACCGCATTAATGAGGATAGAGAGGGATCTTTTCGGCTAGATTCGAGACGAAGTCTTGAAGTGCGCTCGGACAGTAGGAATGCCCACTGCCGACCCGCCGAACCCTTTGAGCTCTTGTCACGTTGTAACTCGGACTTTGATCCCTTTGGTTATAATAAGAGATCGTATTTTCCGGTTTTATATCCGTATTGTCGTATTTAGCATTATCACAATGTATTAAACCATTCATCAATGAAGTACTTGGCCCATGTGTCTCTAACTTCATCAATCTCTTGTTGATTGTAGCTCAATGAACCAACTCTCTCCACTATCTATAATGTTGAAAAGTAATAAATAATTAGTAAGCTAATTGAAGCTAGTATTTTTAAAATTTGAATAAGAAATGTATTTTATTAAATTATTACTTGTCTTATACATTCCTTCGTATGCTTCTTTGGAAAGAATTTCAAACATGTACTTCATCACATAATACCCGCATTCAGTAGCTCCAACTTGTTTGGCACACAATATTTGAATTAAAATACAATTAAGAATTTATTTAATAAAAACAATAAAATATATGTAGTTTTACAAATGTAACAAATACTTACCAAACAATTAATCCATTTTGGTTGACGATTTGTTTTCTTTCCTTTGGAATATAATGTTGATTTCACACACCTATAAATATAATAGATATGTATACATAAATACTCTATGGCACCGTACTTTATGTATAATAACTATTAATTAGTTATAAGTTACCGACGTTTCAACTATGGCTTTAATGTCTTGACGTGGTTCGCCTCTAATGAAATCAAACCAATAGATTTCACATAATTGTGGACAAATTGCCATCAACATCCAATGTTCCCTACAAACAAATAATTTATTAGTTGTATCTAAATATAATATATAATAAAAGTACATTATATTTAAGTTATTTTATTTGAAGCAATTAAAACTTACTTATAAATATATGGGGCAAAATAACATTTTTTCTGTCCATATTGCATGGTGAAATTTATATACTCTATTCGTCCTTCTTTATTCATCAATTTTGGTTGAATGTAATATAGATCTAAAAAGTCATATGTGGTCTTTAATGCGAAATGAAATTCCTTATAAAGACACCTATTAAAAAAAATACATCCAAACACATATATATATTAATAGTTCTAATAAATGAAATGAAAAATACTATAAACAAATAATTGCAAAGAACTTATACCTTATAAAGAATTGCAAACAAGAAATTTCCAACGTCTCCATATTCAAAAAACGCATGATCTCCAACTTCTCATGATATACATCATATTCAATGTCGCCCACAATACCACGAGACATATTAATCACAATTAATCACAAGATTTTGTTCTAGTTTCTGAGCAACATTATATGCAGTTTGACATAAAGGACTCAGAGAAGTCGAATCAGCTATAATCATATCAACAGAAGGTTGTTGCACAACAGATTCATAAGTCAATTTGGACATTCTTTTTAACTGTTCAATATAAGTAACAATTACTATTTTTTAAAAAGTAAATTAAATACTTTTTAAGATTCAAATGTTTTGAAAATGCATACCTCATCAGCTTGACTACATAACTCTACCAGCTTCTTTGACCAAATAACAAAGTGATGCATTGCAGCGCCTACTAGCTTAACCTCATCGGTAGGAAATGGTACATTTGCTCTTGGATCAATAATCTTATCCACACTTACTTTCACTTGATCTGCATTTAATTCTACCCCGTGAACCTTTTCACCCTTATAAGCTATCCCAAATGCCACTGCACGTCTAACGGGATCTTCCAAATACAACTGGCATCGTGCTCCTAACTACATGAATTCATAATTAAAAATCAGCTAAAATGTTTTAACATATAATAATAAGATTAACTATAAACGATTACTTACAGCCGGTAAATCAGCAAAAGGGTCTGGAGAACTAGCTTTTTCACTGTGAGATTGTGGCTCGACATCTACATATATGTCATCCTCCCGCCTTGATTGTGCAGGTTGAGAAATGGGAGTCTGCATAAAAACAAATTGCTTCCTCATCTCATCCATGCTTACTTAAAGTTGTTTAGAAAACTCCTCTTGCATTTCCCTTTTTTGACTGACTAATGCCTCAGTAACTGCAACTTTAATCATTTCTTTAACTTCTAGCGTAGGCGTTTGGCTTTGACGGCGTTTTGCATGGCCAAAGTAGCTTTTTAAGCCATGCCCTCTTCCCATAGCTCTAACACGTCCATAATGCTCATCAGTACCTATGGCATTAGACAATATATCTTGTCTACCCGTCTCAACAAATTCTCCTTGAGAAGCTTGCAAAGTGAGAGAATCCTAACATATATAAACAATATTGAATAAGGATTACTATTATAGTTTGTTCAATTTATTCAACGTATATAACTATTAATGTAAAGAATTAGAACATATTTACTTACAATTTTTTCCACGACCAATCTAGTCGCTTCGTTGCGAATATTTCCTGATTTATCCATTCTTGCCCCTCTCCACTTTTCATGTCTAGGTGGTGGAGACGGAGGAGAAATTGTATACGATGGATCTAAATTTGCAGCTTCTTGTCGTTCTTTCATCTTCTCATCCATCATAATCTTCTCCAATCTCTTATAGCCTCCTCAGCTCGAGCTAAATTATGTGGATGGATATTCTTAATTTGTATCTCTTGATTTTTTTTTCTTGATGCCTACATAAAAAGAAACCATTAAGTAGTAATATATATTTAATATATTTGAGTTAATAATAATAATATATATATATATACCTGAAATTATGGACTTTGACGAAGAACAACATACTGTTCCCATGTGGTTGGGTCAATGAATGAGTATGAATCACAAGGGTTCTTCTGTTCGCCAATATTGAATATATAGTCTCTATTTAATCTTGATTTAATGTCTTTCCACCGATCACCCGCATATGACAACATAGCCTTCCTCACACTATCTGTCTTGGGAATATCATAAACACTCTACAAGACAAGATTATTGATTAGTAAAAATGTAATTATATTAATTATTTTGTAAATATCTAAATATAAAAAGAAGTTACATACCAAAATATCTTCCCAAATGTTTTATAGAATCTCTTCTGGGACTTCAGGCCATAAACCTATTGTGATAGGAACTTTGCTTCATCCCAACAATGCAACATAACTTCTGAATTTAGAGCTCTTTCCTCCAACCGGCTCCCATCCTTCAAATCCAACTACCTTCTTCTTTTCGACAGTAGCGCGCTCTAAAATTAATTTATTCAATCGAGTGACACCCCTCTTTTTCTTAGCAGTGGTATTAGTATCTTGGGTGGTACTATCATTAGTGGGATCAATTGATGAATCCATATGTCTGTTTAGCAAAGAAATTATTAGTAAATGACAAAAAATAGTATGCATAAATATAAATATTTAGATAGTGTAAGCACAAGAACAAGTTAAAGCATTACAAGTAATAATCAATGCTCCCATATCCCTTCATGATGATCATCCCGTGATGCATGCACTTCATCTATTCATTATCCACAATGATTGGCAATAAAGTTAAAGAAAATGGTGGTATTTCCTCAATATCAAAACTAATTAACATCTTCATTCACATCACCAGTAATTTGTTTCTTTCCGTGAAGGACAATTGACCATTTTTTATCACAAGGATCAGTAACATAAAATACTTGTTTTGCTTGGGATGCCATTATGAATTGCTCATTTTTGTGACCTTCACTGTTCAGATCTACAAGTGTAAATCTTAACTCATCAGCTTTCATACCGTGTTTACTATCTACCCATTTGCATCGGAACATCGGAACCCTAAACTGAACATAATCAACCTCCCATATCTCTTCAATCACACCATAATATGATAACTCTGCAATCACAGAATTTTTATCTTTCGAACTACTGAAATGCATTGAATTTGCAACCAAAGAAACTCCACTATTTTGCATAATGCTCATTTCATCTTGCTCTTTTGTATAAAAAGAAAACCCATTAATATCATATCCAGTATAACATATGACTTGCATACCAGGACCATGAGCTAACCATCGTACAGTTTCAGAAGCAATTTTATCTTTAAGAACTTTATTTTTGAACCAACTAATAAAATTACGATTATGTTCGCTCACAATCCACATGTCTGCCCTTCTTGGATTTTTCTCTTTAATCAAGACCTTATGTTCATCTAAATATGGCTCAACTTCACTTGTATTATGCAAGATGTACAAATGTGCTTACTCAACATCTTTACTAGACATAGTTTGTACATTGGTTCCTCGAGAACCTTTCCCAACAATTCTTCCTTCATGTCGATACTTAGAAACACCAATAGCTTCTACCCCCGCCAAGTATTCAGTACAAAATTCAGTAACCTCAGCAATATAGCTTTCAACAATAGATGCTTCTGGTCTATATCGGTTCCTCACATAACCTTTTAAAACTTTCATGTACCGTTCAAATGGGTACATCCACCTTAAATAAGCAGGACCGCACTGTCGTATCTCTCTCACCAAATGTACAATCAAATGAACCATGATATCAAAAAATGAAGGTGGAAAGTACATCTCTAGCTGACACAATGTAACAGTAATGCCATTTTCCAATTCATCTAATTTGTCTGGATCAATAACTTTTCCACAAATAGCATTGAAAAAGAAACAAAGCGTTATAATAGTATGTCTCAACTTTTTAGGCAATATACCTCTAACAGCAACTGGCAATAGTTGTTGCATTAAGGCATGACAATCATGAGATTTCAACCCCACCAATTTCAAATCTTGCATATTCACAAATGTTATGATATTTTATGAATACCATTGTGGTACCTTCATTCCACGTAAACACTAACAAAAACTTGTTTTCTCCTTTCTTGATAAAGTATGAGCAGCTGGAGGCAAATATGTTCTTATCCCCTTGGCGTGGAACTAATGTAGCTCGTATGTTCATTACAATCAAGTCTAATCTAGCATTGAGTCCATCTTTAGTCTTACCTTTTATGTCTAAAAGAGTTCCAACAAGACTATCACATACATTTTTTTCCACATGCATCACATCAATACTATGCCTCACATCTAATGTCTTCCAATATGGAAGATCAAAGAATATAGATTTCTTTTTCCATGAACTTTTTTCATTTGAAGTGATCTCAACATTAGTTTTTGACCTCTTACCTCTTTGAGATTTTAGCTTTGAGTCTTACCAAAAATAACATTTATACCTTGCACACGTTCATAAACTTCAATCCCAGTCAGCGGTTGTGGAGCATTTTTATAGTCTTGTTGCCCATTGAAAGCCTTTTTTAATCTCCTATAAGGGTGAAATCTATCAAGAAACCTCCGGTGACCCATATAAACTGTCTTTCTACCATGAACAAGTTGATAATAGCATGTATTATCTTCACAAATAGGGCATGCCTTATGTCCTTTGACACTATACCCAGACAGGTTTCCATAAGTTGGAAAGTCATTGATTGTGCAGAAAAGCATAGCTTGCAACTTAAAATTCTCTTTCTGGAATGCATCGAACACTAACACACCTTCATCCCACAATTTTTTCAAGTCTTCAACCAAAGGTGCCAAATAGACATCTATATCATTAGCTGGTTGTTTTGGCCCAGATATCATCAAACACAATAATATATATTTGCATTTCATACACAACCAAGGAGGTAGATTATAAATCACCAACATTACTGGCCACGAGCTATGCTTACTACTTAGGTTTCCGTGAGGGTTTATACCATCAGTACAAAGTCCAAGTCTAAGATTTCTAGACTCATGGCCAAATTCAGGAAAAGCATTATCAAAGGTTTTCCATTGAGGAGAATCAGCAGGGTGCCGAAGCTTGCCATTAGATATTCTTTTATCTGCATGCCATGTTAAGTTTTTCGCGTCACTTGGATTTGCAAACATACGCTTAAATCTTGGAAGAATTGGGAGATACCACGAAACTTTAGCTGGTGGCCCTTTCAAACTTGCCTTACCAACAACATGCTCTCTTGTTTTGTACCTAGATGCCCCACAGATTGGACATGCATGCAATTCTTTGTAATCATTCCTAAACAATATGCAATCGTTAGGACAAGCATGTATCTTTTCATACTCCATACCCATGGGACACAGAATTTTCTTGGCATCATATGTATTCTTCGGAAGTTCATTATCTTCTGGAAGCATATCTTTTAATAACCCAAGTAAAGCTGTAAAACTCTTGTCACTCCATCCATTTCCAGCTTTTAAGTTGAATAATTTCAAAACAGCAGATAACCGAGTATATTTACTACACCCTGGCCATAAAGGTTGTTTTGAATCACTTAATAATTCATCCAACTCATTTGATCGATGGGTGAACTCTTCTCCAACATCGCGAAACATTTCCTCCAACCGATCTTCAGACTCATCATCTTCATTTGCTTCGTTGCCAACATAAATGTTAGATGTACTAGTTCCTTCTCCCCTTTCACCATGCCATATCCATTTTGTATAACTTAGATTAATTCCATCACAAATTAGATGATCATATATGTCATTTGCACTTAATTTTGTTAAATTGCAACACTTCTTACAAGGACAAAAAAACCTCCGATTATTATTCGGAAGACGACGTTTTGCAAAGTCCAAAAATTCTTTAACTCCGTCATCATATTCCCTACTAATACGAGAAGCATTCATCCAACTTTTATCCATGACAAGTCAATCTAAAACAATATTAAGTCTAATTAATCTTGTGTTAACATTCAATCATTGATTCAACAAATATAATAACTAAAACTAACTTAAAGCACAGACCACGGTGTGGCTAATCACCCGCTGCATAATAGAAAGCCAAAAACATAAATAAACACATACCATGGTGTGGCTAATCACCGGATGCATAAGAGACAGCCAAAAACATAAATAAGCACAGACCACGGTGTGGCTAATCACCGGATGCATACGAGAAAGCCAAAAACGTAATAAGCACAAACCACGGTTTGGCTAATCACCGGATGCATACGAGAAAGCCGAAAACATAAATAAGAACAGACCACGGTGTCGCCAATCACCGGATGCATAAGGGAAAGCCGAAAGTTCGTAGAAAAATAAATAAATAAAGATCTTACCTCACCAAAGATTTGTCCACGTCGATAAGCAAACCTGGAATCAAACTATTCACCTACAATGGAAAGGATGATTTGATCATAACTAAAACTATTTGTAATGTAGTATAAAGTAATGTTCTAGGAAAGGAGAAACAAAATACTTCAATGATTGTATGATGGATTAAGTGAGAAAATATTAAGGAATACACTTATTTTTTTTTATTGCAATTGATGGTACATATAAGTGGGACTTTAATGTATTGCAAAATATAATAACATTATTTACCAAAATTTAAAATAAACTTAACCAACGTATTATGACCATCAAGCAAACCAAAATGAGTTGATCAGTCCTATAATTGAAAAAGTCACAGTGACCTACTTTCTTATATTAACCAATCTTTTAAGTATAAGGACAAATAATACTCCTTAATTAACAATTACCTACCTTAACATTACAAGCAAATAGACGAAAATATATACGATGGTACATAGTTAATAATGATATTGGTCCATTGTGATTGAAGATTAATTTAACTTATATTTTTTTTGAAAGCCAACACAAAGAAGAAATATATTAATGAATAATTTAACTATTCTTATTTAATTTAATTAAAAATCAAAAGTGTAATTAAGGTTTAAGATCGAGTTATAGAAATTTATAATTGATAGGCTAGGTCTCAACCCTAAAATTCAAAATATATTAACATTATTTACCAAAATTTAAAATAAATTAATAATAATTTGATATACAATAATAATACCTAAAACACACAATAATTTCAAAAATTCAAAACATATTAGCATTAATTACCACAATTTGAAATAAATTAACAATAATTCGAAATATATAACCAAAAACATCAAATAATTTCTAAAATTTGAAATGTATTAATAAATAATCTAAATATAATTATTTTCAACTATAATAATCAAAAATTAAAAAATTAAAAAATAAATAAAAATTAAAAAATTACCTGCTTGCAGCGACGGAGACCTCCCGGCGGTGCGGCTTGCAGCGACTGCTGCGGAAGAGTGACGGAGGAGGTCAGGCGTGTTGCAGCGACTCCAGGCGGTGGATGGCGGCGGCCTTGCTTCTCGGCGATGGGTTGTCGACGGTGGTGGAGGTGTGCGACGGCGATGGAGTTGTGCGACGGGGAGGAAGTGAGCGACGGCAGTGGTAGTTTTTTGCGTGGAGGCGTTAAAATTTTGCATAAATGTGGTCTGAAATTTGGTTATCCGACTTTATTAAAAACCCTACAACGTCGGTTATTTATAGTAACCGACGTTGTAGGGTCGAAAAATATAATTCGGCGCGATACGACGTCGGCTAAACTCCTAGCCGATGTTGTATCGCGCCCGGGGGCTGATTTAATATGCGATACGACGTCGACTAATCTCCTAGTCGACTTCGCATCGAGTGGGGGACTGATTTCATCACATGCAATACGACGTCGTATCGCGACGACGTCTTACTTTAAGCCTTTAACGTCGGTTATTAGTTAATAACCGACGTTAAAGAGTTTTTATTTATTTTTAATTAATTAACGAACCTTTAACGTCGGGTAATTATGTAGCCGACGTTAAATAGCCGACATTGTATGTGATTTCTGTAGTAGTGAAAACATTTTAATAATGAATTAATTGAACCGATGTTGATGTTTTGAATTAGCTGATGCCCACGTAGTGTTTATTTAATTATAAAAATTTAATTCGTTCATCTATTTGCAGGAATCGGCGACAGATGGAAGCTATAGAGTCTTTGATTTGTTACTAAACTTTTGGATTAATATGAGTGGATCACAATTGGCGTAAGGATGCAATGAATTCTGTTAGTCCAAGTAGTACAAATAGATGATGTCAGTAGTGTTGAGGGACACCATTTTCTTCGTCTGGAATGTCTAAATTCTTTCTCTAAAGTTGTTATCAATGGTCCTGAGTGGCTAATTTTCTTTAGCTTGGTTTAGTAAATTGAAGCCCCGGAATTGATTATACTGGGAGATTATTGTTTATTTATTTTCGTTATAAACTTTTTATGCATTTGAGTATTAAATATTCTTTTGAATTATTTTAATAGTTGTATCATTAAATTGCTTGGGAAGCTTACTAGTTATTTATTTGATATAATTATTTGCTACATTAGATAATGATTTGTGCTACAAGTTATTCTAATTTCAGTAGCGATTAAGATGAATTATTGACTGCGTTAGTGATAATTGATCTCGGATAGAATATTTTCCTAAACTAAATGCAACCGCTTGTGCTTGTGTTATTTAGTTTATCAATTTTCCTAATTTCTATTACTACCACCAAATTAAATCTATAGCGCTTGTCTTAGATTATTTAGTAGTTAGGGGTAATTAAACCGTGTGTGCTTTAGTTATTACCTGCAACTATGGGGAAACAGGAATGATATAATTCCACGACAAATATTCAAGTGTGTGTTAGTTACTTTTTGAATCAATGATCAGTGCTAAATTCCGGTGGTGGACGTTGACTAACCAAGGTTTTGTATTCCAGGTGCTTTCAATATTCTATTCTTCACCAAATTTTTTTATTTAATTTTTATTCTCGTTATATTTAAAATCTTCATCATTTTCTTAAGCACAAAATTAAACTAATTACTCATCGTGGGAACGATCCTTACTCCCGTTACTACGTATGTAAGGGCTTAATTTGGGAGTCTTTTTTAGCTCGCCAAAGACAAAGAGTAAGATATTGGAGAAGTCAAATATTGGTATAGTTAGAAAGAGTCAGTGATTTCAAAAAGTTAGTTCAATCTGAAAGGTAGTGAAGGGATGTTGAACTAAGGGGAACCTTTAAAAACCCGAAGGATGGATTGTTAAACTTCCGAAGAGTTAATTTAGACAAGTTGGGTTTAAGCAATAATAGTTTTAGGTCATGATTTTCTTAAAACCTATGAACTAATGTGAATTTAATGCAATATACTCCTCTATTTTACTAAACTCTTTCCTTTTTTAAATTTATTGCCAATCTTGGTAATGTTTTTTGGCCAAAGTACAAAGATACCCCTGAAATACCTTTGAACATTTTTAATGCTAAGGGCATTTTAGTCTAAGTTTTGGGTAACTCATTTCTACAGCTCGTAACCACGCAAATTTTACTGTGGACCACAGTCCACAGAGCATTGTGGTCTAGGGATATAAACGACGTCGTTTTCTTTCGAATTCTTGGCGCGAGTCAGACGTCGCTGTTAACTCATGTAGACGGTTAATTGCGATCACTCATCGTTCTTTTTTCAGTTTGTTTCGTTTGTATTGTTCTGATTTCTCTCATAGCGTGGAGATCCATTTTTTCTTCTGCGAATCATGAATGAAACATTAGGTAGAAGCAATATGATTGTTGAGATTGATTCAAATTCGTTGATAGTCAATGATCACAGTTCATTAACCCAGGTTTGTATCCTTTACTCAGTTTATTGTGTAATTTTAAATTTCCAGGGTATTTTCTGGTTGATATTGCTATTCTATGATTCTAGTTGTTTTATAGATTGCAGTTCCTATGTGTTGCAGGTAAAGATAATCTTCTAGTTGCCGTTGAATTGATTTCATTGATATCTAATGTTCTTTCTCCAAATTTTGTTGGTGATCATGATGATATTCCACTTTTTAATCGTATTTGTGTGTTCATTTGAGTTTATTATTTGTTTCAAGATCATGGTAGTTGATTTCATTTTGATGTCGTAGTAGTTTCAGTTATGAAACACTATAGTGTCATTCGCAGCGCACGTCAATTTCAGTTGATAATGTTTGACAGTAGTTTCATTTTAACAACGTTGTAGTTGTGTTTTGTCAACTTTGTAGTTTCATTTTAATTCCGCTTTAGTGTTACTCGACAATATACACTTATTATAACAATCATTGTTAAGGCACTTCAAATGGAGATTTTTCATGAATCTTTTTGCTATGTTGGAGGGAGTGCGGTGGCCGGTGACAAAAAGGAGTTCATCTACTATTTAAATTTTTGTTCAACGAAGAAAAAGAAAAAAACTATGACTCATTTGCATGTTTGGTGCATATATAGAAGTGTGATATATTGTCAACCGACAGCCACTTCCTCTCTCTTGCAAACTTCTTGCTTGGCAAAGAGACCGCACAAAAATGGTGAAAAATTTAATAGTTAATAGGGCTCTTAGATATGTAGAATTTTATCTCATCTATTCAACTATTTAGATATGTTATTGGCTATGTTTGGCAAACCTAGCTGAAAAGTAGCTGAAAGTTGAAAAAGCTATAAGTTCGAAGTTGAAATCTGAACAACTTTTATGCTTAAAAGTGTTTGGTAAAATTAGCTTTTTGATAAACTGGTAATTGTAAAAAGACTAAAAAGGACATCTTCATAAAATTTAAATAATTTTAAATTTAAATAAGTTTGTTTACATATTAAATAATTAAAATATAAAATAATGAAATCAATATATTTTAATAAAATATAAAGTAAGAACATATATTTGAAAATATATAAAGTAAAACAAAATATTTATAATTCATAAAATTAGTGCATACAAAATTATTGATCAAACGCAAATGTCAAATTAAAATTTCAAGGAAACATATTGAAGAGAAAAGGCCAAAAGAGTTTTAATTAGAAGGGGTAAAAGATGTCATTTATTTAAAATAATAAAGATAAAAATGGAAAAAAGTTAAGAAGCTACTAGCTTATTTTTGAAAAGCTACCTAAAATAGCTTTTCAAAATAAGATCTTATTTTAAAGTACTAGCTTATTTTGAGAACGTTACCAAACAGAGCTTATAACTTATTAGTAGCTTAAAATAAGATAAAATAAGCTCCTAAATAAGTTCTGCCAAACAGAGTCAGTGACATCTCCAACATTTATCTTTCTTACTATCATTTAATTATACTAACCAATTACCAATAATCATTACCGATATTTATCTAAACACATTTTAAAATTTGGAATAAGGGCCAAATTGGCCACTGAACGTAACGCGATAGTGCAATCAGAACACTAGACCTAAAAAACGTGCAATTACTCCACTCAACAGCCCAAATGCCTCCAATTTCACCGCGTAGCCGGTTCCCAGCCATTTATTCCGGTTGATTGCTGATCTGGCTGATGACATGGCATTAGTAATTGTTTTTTGTTTATTTTCCTTTGTTTTTGTTGCTTCCGGTGTGTAAGAACACATATCCAAATATACAATCATGAAATCTCTCATTCTTACTCGATCTCCTTCAATTCCTTTCTCTTTGAAACATCATTATATTGTACACTGACGGTAATAATGTGTTACTGGTATGTATTTGAGTATTATACTTCAAGTGTCGTAAGAAGTGTCCCCCTTCTACAAGTGTTGTGAGCCTTTTTATCTCCTTCAGCTCAGTAATGGAGCGTTAATGCCAAGGGCTGAGGAGCCGTTGAGCATTAATGCCTTGAGCTGAACGTTGGGTGTCAATGCTGAGGAGTTGAACGTTGGACATCAATGTTGATGCTGAGGAGTTGAACGTTGAACATCAATGTTGCGGGGCTGAACGTTGGGCATCAATGCTGATGAGTTGAACCGTTGAGCATTGATGCTGAGGAGTGAAGTGTTGAACGGTTGGTTGAACATCCGTTGCCTTGCCTCTGGGTCCTGCCAGTGGTTCCGGGCTGGGTCCTGCTAGCCTGATTACTCTGTCACCAGTCCCCCCACTCCCTTGCCAACGAGAGTGGTTGAGGTGGTTTGGGAGTAATGACCAGCGTAAAAATTATTTTTGTTTGTATTTTTTTTTCTTTAGTTGCATCCTCGGCACGAGGCCAGGTCTGGCGTGACCTCGGCGTTGGCTGAGGTCATGGGCGTTACCTCGGAACTGGCCGAGGTCAAGATGGGCGTGACCTCCGCGTTGGGCAGAGGTCACGCGCCGTGGTCACGATGGACATGACCTCGGTTACTGCCGAGGTCACGGGCGTGACCTCGACTAGTGCCGAGGTCATGGGCGTGACCGTGGCATTGGCCGAGGTC
>CM008336.1:6584862-6611359 GCA_002525835.2 Ipomoea batatas
TATTTTAAATATTTAAAATTAAAAATAATTATATTCATTTTTCAGAAAATGAACCAAACAAGAGACAATTTTCTAGAATGCAACCAAACACTGCAAAAGAAAAATATTTTCTAGAAAATGACTCATTTTTCAGAATTCATTTTCCACTTTTCAAATACACCTTAAGTTCGAGCTAAAATGGGCATCCATAGCAATTAATAACACGTATTGCATGCCAAGAAAGGACGTTCTGAAACATTTGTTGTTTTAGTTTCCACTCAGAGCTTCTTACGATTATATCCAACATTCTTTTTGCTTTTCTAAAAAATTGAAAATAGTGATTTAAAAAACAATAATGGAAAACATATTTTTTTAAATTTAAAAATAATGCGTTTTCTGAAAAATAGAAAATGCATTATTCTTTATAAATTTTGTTTTTTGAAATGTATAATAGAGAATTAGAGTGCAAAATTCTATTTTATTTTTTTAAACTTCAAATTCTTTTATTAATTTAAGATTTATTTGCACAATAAATTTAGCCTTTTATGTTGTCCATAAAATTACAATGCAAATACGAGACAAAATTTTTTTTTTTTTGCAAAAAAAAAAATAAACACAGAACTCCACTTATAATAACAATCACAGTACTATTAAGGCGCTTCAAATGAAGATTTTAATGAGTTTTTTTTTTGGCAATGTTGGAAGAGATTAGGAGTGGAGTGGTAGAGATCAGAGGAGTTCATCTACTATTGATTTTTTTTTTTGAGGAATAAAATTAAAAAGAAGAAATCATGAGTGATGTGTACGCTTAGAGAGTGGTTGCCAACGGAAGACCACTTTCTCCCTCACTCTGAGAAACTTTGCAAACCTCTTACCGTACTGGGAAAGAAAAAAAAAGAAATATTTTTAAAACGAAATCATAAATCAAAAATTAAATACAATTTAAGAAAAAATAAGTAAGCCTATCGTTCTGAGAAATCCACACTTCGACCCAACAAGATTAGCGTTTAAGCATGTTGCGGCAATAGAAGGGCATATTAGCCATTTCAATTACATTTCATAGTTTTAGGGTTTATTATCCCCCAAATGTGAAATCCAACGGTCTAGGATCTCTATACTTTGGCCCAATAAGATTAATTAGAGTTTAAGCATATTGAGGCGGTAGAAGGGCGTATTAGTCATTTTGACTACATTTCATAGTTTTAGGGTTTATTATCCACCAAATGTGAAATCCATAGCTCTGAGGTCTCCACACTTCGGCTCAAAAAGATTAATTAAGGTTTAAGCATGTTGCTGTGATAGAATGGTGTATTAGTTATTTCGATTATATTTCATAGTTTTAAGGTTTATTATCAAGAAAATGTGAAATTCATGATCTTCGCACTTCAGCCAAACAAAATTAATTAGTTAGGGTTTAAGCATGTTGTCGCGGTAGAAAAACGTATTAGTCATTTAATATATTTAGCCACGACCAAGATTTGAAGTGAACCTGCGGCACAAGGATCGCACGCACAAGCACAACCTTTGATTGAAGAATTCTCATAATCATTTAGTGGCACCCTTCCTCTTAAGTTAATATGATAATTACAATAACAAAAAGTTTAAAAAAATGAAAAAAAAATTGCGCGCCTTAACTCAAACAAACACGTCCTTTCATTCCCACCGCTGCGCTTTATATATTTCAATTCATTTCTCCCCTCCACGCTCTTCTTCTTCTTCTTCTTCCTTGTCGGCCTCTTTCATCTAGAAAGGAAACCACCGTCGCTTCTTCCTCCCTGGGAGAGGGAAGCGGAGGTTCCCAAAAGGCGGCTGAGGGTGTAACGGTGGCGGTTGCGCCGCCGCCGTCTTCCCCTCTTCCCGTTCCCCAGCCTACACCCGTGGAAGAGGAAATGGCGGAGGATAAGGGTTCACCCGCACCAGTACCACCCATGGAGAATGTGATGGAAGGTGATGCACCGCCGCTTCCTCTTGAGCCGGTGGCAGTTCAAGAGGGTGGTGATGATGGTGCGGTTGGGGAGATTGCCCAAGCGGGCCAGGCGGCCGGGGATTTTGCGTGTGAAATCTGCGGGTATCCGACGGAGAAGGCGATGTTTGGGCACCTGAGGAGCCACAGGGACCGCGGGTGGCGTGGGGTGATAATCATTATCACAGACAAACGTTTTTCCTAGTAATATCATTTTTTTTAAGTAATGCTACGCCTCTCTTGTAATTTTACCTCCTAAAAATATTACACATCCTTATGTGATAATATTTGAATTGTTTGATTACATTGTTTCATTTGATTAATAAGTAGATTCATTTTTTAAACATACACAAAGAATAGTCGACATACTTACAATAATCAATAAATAAAAAGACTTCTATTGTCACGTTAGAGAAAAAAACAACAGTATTTGTTATTTTATTTTTTATATAGTGCCGTCAAATTTGTTCACCTGCAATAATAATAGTAATTTTGTATGTGATGATTATGAGTTGTCATTAATTAATTTAAAAGTTAAAAAATTAATTATTTAACATTTCTTATTTGGTCACTTAGGGATGAATGTACGTAGGCTAGGCCAAGCTGAGGTTTAGAGAATTAGGCCTGAGCCTGCTATATAAATCATATCATAGGCTTAACTTATAATATAATTATCATGCCCTGAAACCTTAGCTTTTTAAAAGCCTATTTAATATATAGGCCATTAAATGTTTCAAAGTAAGTCTTAAATACGCTTTGAGTATGATCTATTTAAGGCCTACATGTTAGCTTTTTTTTTTTTAAGGCATATATATCTCTAAAAAATTTAAGATATGCCTAGACTAATACAAATTAAATCTATACTATTAGTAAAAATAAAAGCCTCAATTTTAACTTCCCACACAAAACACTTAGGTTTGCGTAACTAACATAGTATATCACCACAAATTCACAATTAGCAGAAAGATTTGATGTGCAAAATGAAATAGAATTTGGGAATTTTAGAGGTTAGAGTGGTCAGGCTAGGCTAGGCCCAAACTAAATCATGTCATAGGCATCTACGAAGGAATCTGGCCTATTTTCATCTCTATGGCAGCGACCCTTTTGTACATCGATCCCTAGAGATTGCGGCTCCACCACATCGAAGGACAAGCCTCATGCAGCTCTGAGTGCAGAGTTGATGGTCGCAATTCCGAGGGTTTGTCGGCTTAGGCTCTTCCCTGTGCGGTCACCATGCAAGATTGGTTTGAGCCTTTGGTTATCAACGGCTTCCCAATGATCAACTTGCAACTCTGGAAAACGTGGTTCCGGCGGTGATGGTGCAGTCGCAGTAGAACTGCCCGTGGGCGTGCACGTAGAGGGTGTACCATATAGCCGGCGGCAGAGCAGGAAAGATGCAGTAAAGGGCTTCCAGAAATCCATGCGTGTGTTTGTAATATCCCTCACCTCTGCCAAGCACGTAAAGAATATCAATTGCCCAAAGATAAGCTCTTTATTATTATTATTATTATTATTATTATTATTATTATTATTATTATTATTATTATTTCTTTGATGTCATTTAATTTTCCAACTATTTAATGTGTCCAACTTTCTGTTTATTCAAATAACTGTATAATGTGGCAAGCTACATGCTGCCACTTACATAATATGGTATGGTAAGCCCCGTGCTACGAACTATATCGCAAGGCAAGCCCAGTGCTGCCATCTAAATTACATGGTAAGCTCCGCGCTACCTCCTACAACAATGGTCACAATGAATAAATATTCAGTTGGTCAAACTAAAATAAGATTGGAGTTTTTGAACCTATCTTCAAGTTTAGTTTTATATTTAAGTTAATATTAGTGGCGTCACCCACTAATCATGTGTTATTCAACATGCAGGAAATAATTATCATGAACGCTTAGGTGCTCCGTGCAGCGGGGAAGGTCACAACTTTAGTGCCCCGTGCACAAACACGTAGTCCAAACTACGTCCGTCACACTCCGAGTGTTGTTACCGGCATTTTGATTTCACATGTACTAATTCTCACTTTCTTAAGCCGACAAATACTTGCGGCTAAGAAAGTGGGGGACTCATGATGGAATAAAATGATATGCCTTACTATTATTATTATTATTATTATTATTATTTATAATAATAATAATAATAATAATAATAATAATAGTATTGGTCAAAGCTGGAAGGAGTCCAACCAAGAAAATAGGGAAGACTACGGGGAAGTTACAACTGTGCAAAAAGACATTATTTAAAGGCTGTGGAAGATCAATTAAGGGGTCAGACTCATTTTCTTCTAAATAATCCTTCTCTTACCTACCTTTTCTTTCTTCTTCAATGGCCATGGTTGTTCTTGTACATGTACTCCACCCATACATAATAAATACTTTCGGCTTCGCTTAGCCGAAAAAGGCCTGTGGTTTTTACCGCTTTGGTTTCCACGTTAAATCCTTGTGTTATTGTTATTGATTCTCTACAATCACGTACCTATTTATTATCTTCTTTTAGTTATTGGATTTAGTAATCCGGACACCCCGGTTTAATTAAATCCATCAATATATATATATATAAAGTTAATACCAAAAATTGTCCTCGACTATAGTGGTTTTTCTCAATTTTGTACTAAACAACTTTGGTGTCATAAAGTCGTCCCAGACTTTAGTGTTATCACCCAAATTTGTCCTCCGTTAGTGAAGCTGTTAATCCGGTGTTAAGTTTACGGGAAAAATAGCCATTTCATCTTTAAGCTCCCAAAATATGCATATTAAATGTTAAACGTCATCATTCGATGGCTCCTCCATATTTCCTCTAAAACCTCTGCCACCTCACCTAGGAACTTCGGAAGAAGAGAGTGAGACAGAGACCGATAGTTCGAAGCCCTATCATCCCACCAGGTCTCGTCATCCCCCACCGGACAGAAGACGAAACAAAGACGAAGAAGAATATCGTCGACGCTGCTGGAGGTGACGCGTGCGTTGCACGAGGAGATAGAACGACTCGAGCGTCTCATTGTGAAGGATCTCCAGATCGAACCGGCCACCAACAAGGACCGCCTCCACCAGAGCCACCGCGTTCGAAATGTCATTGAGCAAATACTCGAATCCATGCACAAGCTCATAATTTTTCGTATCCGTTTTCTACTTAATTTTGTTGTTCAATTGGCTAGGGTAGGCAGAATAAAACCAGATTGACAGCTTGTGTGTGGATATTTTGTTGTTCAATTGGCTAGGGTAGGCAAAATAAAACCGGATTGACAGCTTGTGCGTGGATATTTTGCTATTCAATTGGCTAGGGTAGGCAAAATAGTGGTTTTTGCTTTCAATCCAGTGAAGCTGTTCAATTGGCTACATAAAGATGAAATGACTATTTTGCCCCTGAACTTAACACCGGATTGACGGCTTCACTAACGGAGGATAAATTTGAGTGATAACACTAAAGTCTGGGACGACTTTATGAGACCAAAGTCGTTTAGGACAAAATTTAGAAAAACCACTATAGTCGAGGACAATTTTGGGTATTAACTCTCTCTCTATATATATAATAGACATGCCACCAAAGACGAGTTTCGGGAGCGGCTCACCAACGGCCACCATTTCCTCCTCGTCCCCACTGACAAATTCCCAGCCGTCGAGCTCCCGGCATGACCATGGCACTGATGCTCCATCCACCGTAGTGCTTTGTGAAGCTGAAATAGCACTCCGGACTTTGGTATATGCCACTCGTCGTTGGTGGCGCCCTTCAAGACGAGGATGATAAAAACGTCCTAGCTGGGTAGCTTTAGTTCCATTTTGTTTTTTGTTTCTCTTCTTTTCCAATTTTTTTCGTAACTTACATGATTTTTTTTTTTACATAGTCGGTGATTTCTTTACAAAAAAAAAGAGTTTACGGTTAACTAAAGCATCAAAAACCAATCTCAACAAAAAAAATGCAATTAAGGTTTAATTTCAATATTAACAAATAACAAATGGATAAATTTATCATTACCATTCTGTCAAAATATATACTATACTTACTTTTTTGTAACATTTTTTTTTATTCTTGATGTGTTGATTATTTATATTATTAGACATTTATTTAATATAACAATAAGTGATATTCAACTAGTATCCAAGTAAATATAAATAATTTTACATGAACGAAATTGCATATAAATTTTTAATTGTTTTAACATTTTAATATCTTCAAAATAAAATTTGGATATGAATTATACTATGGTGTGAATAGTGAGGTGGATCCAATACAGTGACCAATCAATTATACTATGGTGTGAATAGTGAGGTGGATCCAATAGAGTGATCAAATATGAAATGTCAATTTTGAGCAGAAACTGTATGGGGTTGCAGACAGTGGATATGGTCGCCGGGTGGAGCATCGGCTAAAAGTCTCCCAAAATAAATTATACATTAAATTTCATATACAATAAATATACGTTCATATCTGATATAGATTTAACTCCCAAAATAAATTTCAAAACCGATCACGCAAATTAAATGTGAAGTTTTTGATAAATTTCATTAATATAAAAACAAGTACGCGATGCATGCACGAAACACAAATGACGCACGAAACCCCGAAACAACGAAACAACTCCTTTCGTGGTTGGATCTTCTTCTGCGTCGTGGGCAGCAAATTCAGATGAGGGATCCACTTCTTCCACCTCCGCGTTCAGATCGACGTCCAATACCAGTGTACTCTCTCACGACAAGGATGTCCTGTATATGAGAGAGTGGTCCTGGACGTGGATCTGAACGTGGAGGTGGAAGAATTCATCATCCCTCATCTCAATATGCCGCCCCGCCGCGACGTAGAAGAAGAAGCGTGAGATCCAGCAATGAAAGGAGTTGTTTCGCCGTTTCCAGGGTTCGTGATTCATTTGTGCGTGCATGCATCGTGTACAATAATGATTCATGAAATTTATCAAATACTTCATATTTTGTGTCATTCGTTTTAAATTTTATATTAAATATTCAACATATATTTCTAGTATGATTAATATAAACGTTCATGCAATTTTAGTTAGTTTTTAAATTCATTCTAACCAATACCGTACTATATATATTTGATTTGACTTTTAATTTCTTGAAATGGTAAAAAAAATTATATTAAAATAATATCTATTTTCGCATTTAACTATAATGAAAAATCGTTTAATTTGACATATAATGATAGCTTATGTCGTTTAATTGGAAAATGAATATGAATTATGGCTTCCTAAAGAATTGCACCATTATTTCTAGTTTTTGTATGAAATTTATCAATTTGTAGATAATTTATATATATATATATATATAATTATAATGACACACAAATGTCTTTTTAGTACTATCATGTATAATGTGATTCATTTGCAGGGCCGGTTTTTTTATTTGCGTGGCCCTGTGCTGGTAAATAAGTGAGGCACTATCAAAGTATAAATAAACTGCGAATTGAAGAAAAATTACAAAGGAAAAAATGCAAAAAATCTAATTTTGTGCCAATATAATCACAAATATATATACTAACTATTAAGCCAGGGCTGAACTAGGCGCCCCCAAAATTTTGGGGCCCTATGCGGTCGCACATCTTGCACGCCCTAAAATCCGGCCCTGTTCATTTGTGTTTCGTGAGTGCGTGCATGCATGGTGTGCTTTTATATTTTACATATTTTTAGTCTTTTTTTATTGCGTTTCCTAAAAATAAACTTTTACTTTTCATGTTTCTTCTAAACTGAAGAAGCATACAAATTAAACTTAACCCATATATATCATGATTTAAATTTAGATAAACTAGTAAACTTTTTGATTTGTTAGTGTTTTAACACATTCTCAATATTGAGAACTTTTGTGTTAAAAGACATCCATAAGTTTTATGAATTTCATTATGCATACCTCACGCATAAGAAGTTTCTGCATGCCTTCATTATAAATATAACAGAATATTTTCAAGACTTGCTGACTTTTTAATAAATTTAATATAATATTTCAAAGTCATTCTGCCTTAACCAGCAATATAACAGATATTTCACAGGATTTCTGGTTTTACAAGGATAAAATACCAAATAACCAATAACTTGGCATAAAAATAATTCTGGTCTTAAAATAACCAATAACTTCATGTAGGACATTAAAATAATTCTACAACTCTCTAACCATGTAGAAGACAACAACAAAAAAATAATGATAATACCAAATTAATTCAAACTTGGCATATTCTCAAGATCGAATATATTATATATCTATCTTGTATTCCATGCAACCAAGACAAAAGTCTTAATATAAAAATATTTCTCTCTCATTAAAATCTTACAAAAATTTAATCCATGAGTTTTTCTCTTTCCCACTACCCAAATACTCCCTCCGTCCCATTTTACCTGTCCTCTTTACTATTCATTGGTCAAACCAACTCTTTCTTCATTGCTTATTTTCTTTAGTAATTTTTTATTATTTTTAAATTTAATTTTTTGTGTTTAATAGTACTTTTGATGTAGTTTCTAAATATATAAATTTTATATATTAATACTAAACTTAATATTATGAAAAATTGGATTAAAAATAACTTCAGTCAAGCCTCGTTAAACGAACCAAACAACCAAAATGGGACGGAGGGAGTATTAAATAACTCTCAACAAAATTTCCTCTAAACTTTTTTTTTTTGAATACTACTAACTCTATTACAATGCAGAGCACAAGAGTCACAAGAGTCAGTATCCCATATAAAAGGAAGGATTTGATGCCACTGGACCACAAGGTCCTCTAATAATTAGTAACATGTTTAAAATTCTCAAACATGCATTTACTATATAAGTATCCAACATTTTTTCCCTGGTTGGTGATTTCTTTACAAAAGGAATTTAGCGTTAAAAAAAAGCATAAAAAACCAAACTCAATATATTAAAAAAAATGTAATTATGATTTTAATATATATATATATATATATATAGAGAGAGAGAGTGTGTATATCACAGTTCAAACCCAAACATATATGCATCATGCATGACGGTGGAGGAAAATTCAAATCTATAGGCAACTGCTCCGGACTGAGCCGGTGGAGCATTATCTTAACCCACGACTATCATGGAGCCTCATGTACCTGAAGAGTGCTAATGGATCATTAAACTGCCTCTCACGGTACAATTATTATTCTATTGTGGCTGGGCAGGGGAGGAGGTGGCGGTGGCTGTGCATTTTTACATTTTAAATTGCTTAAAGGTAGAAATGAGGTAACAATGATGATCAGCGAATGGTGGCGAGGAATTAATATACTGCACTCGACCAGCTCTCCTCCTGCCCTAACACTGCACACCACTAGCGTTTCAATTCTCTCAAATGGAATAACCCAAAAAGTGGGTGTAGCATTTCAAAAATGTTTGATCTCTTTGATGGAGGTATCTGCCTTGAAGCAATTCAAGATGTCTAGGAACAATGCTAATGGCTCTTCTTCTTTCAATTCTCTTCCACATGTCCAGCCACAACAAAATCATATTTGCACCATGTGTGGGAGGTGGTTTAACCCCAAGCACTTTTTGGGCACTTAATGCACCATGGTAGTTTTGGGTGGAGAATCACCTACCCTCATTTCTTCAATAGAGGCCATTTGGCCAATGTGCAGCCAAGACCTGGTATTCCTGCCGTTGGCAGTCAAGTTGCAGTTGTCCCGCCTCCTCCTATAGCTGCCCCTCCCCCTCCCGCAGATAATGCTCCGCTGGCTTAGCCCGAAGTTCCGGCAGAACTGCTGAATCTCAATGAACTTTGGCATTACTGTGTGCCTGATCTGAATTGTCCTCCTCTGCCAGCTTAAAGCTGCTTACATATGTTGTGGTTTCACGCATGTATGCATATATGTTATATGTATGTGATTGTAATCTATATCATGTTTTTATATTGTGTTATATGTATGGGCTTGTAATGTGTATCATATTTTTTGTGTTATATGTATGAGATTGTAATAGGTATCAAGTTTATTTATTGTATTATATGTATGGGATTATAAATTATAATACGTAACATGTTTGTTTATTGTGTTATATGTAAGAGATTGTAATAAATATCATGTTTGATTATTGTTTTGTATTACAACTTATTGTTAAGAATGAAAATTACAAAACTTGCTAAGTATTGTAAATAAATATATGTCAGCATTACTAAAAGAATTATAGTATGGCAATATATCTTCATACTTTGTAGAGTCTTAGTTCTACAAGAACTTTGTATATCGTCTATATATTGGAATGGAGGTGATTAATAAATGATAGATGTATTTCACTCTATTTCGTTTTGTTTTTATTGTACTTTACTTTTATTACTTTCATACAATCAGATAATTAATATAACTTTTCACACGAGGATACACCGAATTTCAGAAAAAGTTATCAGCAGGATACAATAAATAACCGAGCATTCTCCCTTAATCGAATTTGAGATTTTAGGATGTTCAATATGTTTTTGAACATGACCAATACATTGTAGTATCTGCTAATTAATTCCACATTTCTTAATTTGAACCAATTAAGATATTGAGGAACAATATTGCCGATGGATCTTCGTCCTAGAATTTGATCCCTTCCGCCTCTCCAACCATACCAAAATCATTTCTGTGGTGTGTGTGAGAGGCAATTTAACAGCTACTAAGAAGTCTTTGGGCAAATGAGCTAAGGCTCCATGGTACCCTTGGTGGAGATTTTAATGCATAATGATGAGTGACAAGGTGTATCCCACGTGCATCTATTTTAAAAACATCTTAATTGTATTATCATGCTTTAGCTAATGGCAGTTTAACTCCTTTTATAAAGAAATCACCGACCACGAAACATAATGTATGTATGCTGTGAAAAAAAATGGAATTTATACTACCTAGGATATCTTTATCATTCTCGTCTTGAATCATTCACAAAATCAATGTAGTAGGCTTAAACATATTGAACACAAGTACAAATAATATTTCTATCCTCTATATATTAATTCCTACCACCATTCCTTGGTGATCAATAATGGTAATTAGTACAACACTAGCTTTCTTAATTTGAAACAAATCAAGATGTCTAAGAACATTTCTGATGGCTCTTCTACTTTAAATTCTCCTCCCCTGGCTAACCACAACAGAATCATATATGTGGCATGTGTGGGAGGTGTTTTAACGGCCGCCAAGCACTCTTCGAACACATGTGGAGAGGGGTATCCGCTCTTGCTGCTTTAAATAGAGGTCATTTCACGAATGTGTTACCACAACTTGGATTAAATCTAATATTCAGTGTTAATTCTAGTAATTATCTTCCTAATTAGCTTTATTAGTACAATTTTTTCTCTTCAATGCTTGTGTGTTACATTACATTTAAAATTAAAGGCACATTTAAAAAAATACTCTATAATAACATAACTAATTTCTCTTGCAGTTCCATGTTACACGTACAACTACTCATACATATTCGCACATGAATACATACACATACAAACATACAAGCATGTGACCGCTCTATATATATACACTTGCCTAATTTTATAATAGAAATATCATAAATATTTATTTTTAATTAATTTTTTTAAATTTCTATATATTACAATTTCCTTTTTATTTCTTAGCGTTCATGATTTTGTAAATCATTCCGGATTGCTCCTTGCTGCAACGAGTAGAAGAATACATCAATTATAGCGGAGGATCAATAGGGCTTCCGCTTTTGTTACTAGGTCAAGTTCTTTGTATTTAAGTTTACTCAATTAATCATAAATTATAGATATATCTAGCATTGAGAAACTGGCTCTTAAAGAAGAAAAAAGTATAATAAAGAGTAGAGTACTATCACTTTCTTGATTTTCCTATTCTCTTGAATTCCTTTAAATTATGAAAAATGAGGTAGCAATAAATGGTGGCAGGGATTTAATATATTGCCCTCCACTTGCTCTACCACTGCACACCAATTGTAAACCAGGAGGAGTTCCGGGGATTTAAAATTTAGCGCCCTCCACTTGCCCTACCATTTCACTGTCTTACGATCCGGATTCACCCGGCTACGCGATTCAGTTTCTTCCAATATGAACTCTTTGTTTCTCCACTTTAATTTGCTGTGATTTGAGCTCTTCAGTAACGTAACACACAATGTAACTTGTCCATTGATGAATACTTACGAAATGCAAAACATAGAACTAAAGCAACTTAGTTATATATGTGATTTAGTTAATGGCCAGCAAACTCCTTTTGTAAAGATCGAAACCACTAACCACGGAAAAACAATGCATATATGTTGTGAGAAAAAAAAGAGAAGAAAAACATGAAACTAAAGCTACTTAGTTAATCTTTGTCATTCTAGTCTCTTTCATGAAAACAACGTAGAAGGCATAAGAATATTATATTGTGCGTTAGCAAAGTATAAATATTTTCCTCCTCTACATATTAATTCTTCACCACCATTCGTTGATCATCACCAGTAAATAGCAGTGTTGCAAAAATCCCGCCTAGTGTCGATTAATCACCGCCTAGGCCCTAGGCGCTGGTTGACCGCCTAGCGTATCACATTAAATGGTGGTCTAGGCGGCTGGCCGACTAGGCGACCACCTAGGCTGCCTAAGCTCCGCCTAGGCCGCCATAGCACCGCCTAGGCCGCCTAGGCGCTGACCGCCTAGGCGTCGACTAGACCGACTAGGCCTTCTAGTCGGTCGATTAACTATTGTTCTTTTTATTTTAATGGGTTATTTCACTCAGCAAAATAATCCTAAATTGTACAAACTTTAGATATTTTTTAGGTTAATATTTAATATTTTAGTATTAACTATTAAAGTATTATATAATTTATAATTATTAGTCTTTAAAAAATTAAAAATACTTAAACAAATTTTTTAAAAATAAAAAATAAAATAAAAAAAATACACGAACGCCTAGGCACCGATTAATCCCCAGCTAGGCGTCCTAGGCGCTAGGCGCTCCCCGAGCGCCTAGGGAACGCCTAGCGATTTTTTCAACCATGGTAAATAGTTAATATTTGTTTTCTTAATTTCAAGCAATTCAAGATGTCTAGGAACAATGCTAAGGGGATATGGATCTTATTCCTTCAATTCTCTTCCACATGCCAGCCACAACAGAATCATATTTGCAACGGGAGGTGGTTTAACGGCCGCCAAGCACTTTTTTGGGCACATGAGGTTCCATGGTAGTCGTGGGTGGAGATTTGCCTACCCTTATTTTTTCATTAGAGGCCATTTGGCTAATGTGCTGCCAAGACCTGGAATTCATGCCGTCGGTGGTCAAGTTGCAATTGCCACGCCTCCTCCTATAGTTGCTCCTCCCCCTCCCGCATATAATGCTCCACTGGCTTAGCCCGAAGTATCTGTCGAACTATAGGATCTCAATGAGCCTTGGCATTACTGTGTGCGTGATCTGAATTTTTCTCCTCCCCCTGCTTAAAGCTGCTTACATATGTGGTTTCACGCATGTATGCATATATGTGTGTGTGTTATATGCATATGTTATATGTATGGGATTCTAATCGATATCATGTTTGTATATTATGTTATATGTATGGGCTTGTAATGGGTATCATATTTATTGCGTTATATGTATGAGATAGTAATTGGTATCAAGTTTGTTTATTGTATTATATGTATGGGATTATAAATTATAATAGGTAACATGTTTGTTTATTGTGTAATATGTAAGAGATTGTAATAAATATCATGTTTGATTATTGTTTTGTATTGCAAGTTATTGTTAAGAATGAAAATTTTCAAAACTTGCTAAGTATTGTAAATAAAAATATCTTCATACTTTGTAGACTCTTAGTTCTACAAGAACTTTGTACATCATCTATATATTGGAACGAAGGTGATTAATATAAGGGTCACACTTGTGTGAGACCGTCTCACGGATCCTTATTCGTGAGACGGGTCGGGTCGGGTCAAAGCACCATGCAAATGTCATACTTATATGTGCAAATGTCATACTTATATGCTCAAATATAACACTAATCAAGAATACAATTTTTGTTACTTATAAGAGAAAAAGTAATACATTTTTCATAATAAGTAATGTTGACAAGTGCTCCTTACTTATAAGGGCAAATATAATACTTTTGAGGAAAAATGTAATACTTTTAAATCGAAATGTAAAAGTATTGTATTTTCCCTTAAAAGTATTATATTTACCCTTATAAGTAAGAAAAATTTTATTCCTGATTAGTATTGCATTTGAGCATATAAGTATGACATTTGTACATATAAGTGTTACATTTGCATCTTGACCCGACCCGACCCGTCTCATGGTGAGACGGTCTCACACAAGTTTTTGCCTTAATATAAATGATAGATGTTTCTCATTCTATCTTGTTTTGATGAAAATCCAAATCCAATTTGCCCCCGACTACTATATTTGATAATCAATTTCTCATACACACATCATCCATTTTGAACATACAATATATATATCAGTTTCTTTTGATGAAAATCCAAATCCAATTTGCTTCAAATTGAGGGTGGATGTCATTGATATGTGTCCCACAATTTGTTGATATTAACACCAGAATTGCATTTTGTTGTTTTGGTTGGTTTTAGATGATTTAGTTAATGACCGGCAAACTCCTTTTCTAAAGAAACCACGGACCACCGAAAAACAATGCATATATGTTGTGAAAAAAAAAAGAAGAAAAACATGGAAGTAAAATTAAAGCAACTCAGTTCATCTTTGTCATCCAAGTCTCGTTCATGAAAACAACAGCATAAGAATATTATATTGTACGCTAGCCAAGTATAAATATTTCTCCCCTCTATATATTAATTCTTCACCGCCATTCGCTGATCATCACTAGTAATTAACTAAACATTTGTTTTCTTAATTTGAAGCTATAAAAGATGTCTATGAACAATGTTAGTGGCTCTTCTTCCTTCAATTCTCTTCCGTCTGCCCAGACACAACAGAATCATATTTGCACCGTGTGGGGGAGGTGGTTTAACAGCCGCCACGCACTTTTTGGGCACATGAGACTACATGATAGTCGTGGGTGGAGAATCACACACCCTCATTTTTTCAATAGGGAGCATTTGGCCAATGTGCTGCCAAGACCTGGAATTCCTGCAGTCGATGGTCAAGTTGCGGCTGCCCCGCCTCCTTCTATAGCTGCATCTCCCCCTCCCGCAAATAATGCTCCGTTGGCTCAGCCCGAAGTACCTGTCGAACTGCCGGATCTGAATGAGCCTCGACATTACGGTGTGCCTGATTTGAATTTTCCTCTTCCCCCGCCCGCTTAAAGCTGCTTATATATGTGGTTTCGGGCATGTATGCATGTGGGTGTGTGTGTTACGTTATATGTATATGTTATATGTATGTGATTGTAATCGATTATCATGTTTGTATATTGTGTTATATGTATGGGCTTGTAATGGGTATCATATTTATTATGTTATATGTATGAGATTGTAATAGGTATCAAGTTTGTTTGTTGTATTATATGTATGGGATTATAAATTATAATAGGTAACATGCTTGTTTATTGTGTTATAAGTAAGAGATTGTAATAAATATCATGTTTGATTATTGTTTTGTATTGCAACTTATTGTTATGAATGAAAATTTACAAAACTTGTTATTAATGAAAATATAAAATTCGAATTCAATTCGACCCGATTCAAATTGAGAATTGACCTCATTGATATGTGTACCCCAAAATAAGCACTTACAGTGACATTTTTACTAAAATTTCCAACATCAACGTACTTCCAGTATTAGTTTCACCCGTCTCGATCAAACTATCCATCTATAGCTTAAATTGTTTGAAACTGTGATACCAATATGAAATTTTCTTAAATATTATATGCATTTGATTTATTGAAAATTACACATTCAATACTTCAAGTTGTGAGCCCTATACGGGAAGTATGGTTACCCTACCTATAACCCTATCACAAGTGTTTTGATTTTCTTATTTACTCTAATAAAAGAAATAAAATAGACCTAGGGATATAAACAATGATTTATGTGGTAAGTTAATGTGGTTGATTATTTTCAATATAATAGTTCATGAGACAATCAAACTGCACATACATTTACTGTAGTATTCACTATAGTTCACATAATTGTTTTGAGACTAAAATTTATTAAGTTATCAATATCAAAGTTCAATTTTAATTTTTTTTTAGAAGTGTCAAGTAAAGCAAGACATCCAAGATGTCGACCAACAATGCTGATAATGGCTCTTCTTCCTTGAATTCTCCTCACCGTGGCGGTGACCATAGAAGCGATTCCATGAATAGGGGAGTGCACAAAAATAGGAAGATTTTAAAAGCTGGGCATAATGGGAAAAGAGCATTTGGGGCTTGCGTTCACGCCGCATCTCCTCGCCCACATCATTTGTGAGTCCATCACACCGTTTGGCCACATCCCTCACTGAGGTCCTCAGGCAAAACCCTCGCTCATTGAGGTCAGAAATGCAAGTCCCAAATGCGTTTGTTAATTTATTTGTTTTTTCAATGGTTAACCACAAACGCAAGTGGGACTTGCGTTTGAAGTAAAAATACTTCAAAAACACAAGTGAGAATTGCGTTCATCATTAAAAAAAAATGTCTCCTTCAAAAATGGCCTCACCGTATTGCAAGATTACCTTGCAATGCTTGTTTGCTAAAATTTCCAACATCAACTTACTGCCAGTACTAGTTTCACTAGTCTCAAACTATCCATCTATAGCTTAAATTGTTTGGGGAATGTGATAACAATATGGAATTTTCTTGAATATTATATGTATTTGATTTATGGGAAATTACACAACCAATACTTGGGAAATTACAGAACCAATACTTGAAGAGGCAATTTGAGAAGAGTTTACCTTGTAACATTACATGAATATTATATTTCAATTTATGTAATGCATGCCAAAGACCTTGTGGTCTAGTAGCACCCGGTGTTCCGAATTACACTCTCACATGGATGCTGGGAGTGGGTTCGAACCTCGTAGTACTTAAAAAGAAGTTTTACTACATGTACTTTAATATTTATTGTTTATTTTTTGATATGACCATATATTATTAGTAGTAATGTGCATGTCAATTATTTTTCTGTTTTAATTATTCAAGGTACATGTAATTTAAATACTCATTATATTTTAATACCATATTGAATTTTTGTTACCACTACCAACGTGGAAAATGAGATGAAAGGAAAAAAAGTTGTTTTGTTCTTACCAGCCAACCTTCGATTGATATGAATAATTGCACACAACTTAATTGAAACATTGTCCAACCGACTCTAACGAACATGACGGTTAATTAGCTTATTAAATTTTGAATATGCTGAAATTTATGAATTATATTTTTTTTCCTAATGTGTGATGAATTAATTTAAAAAGTGTTATTAAGATGTTTAATCAACCTCTAATTTTGTGTAATATATTGAGGTTATGAACTCCAATTTCAATTCACACTTTATGATTGAGGTTATAATCTTGAGAATTACAGACAATTACGTTTTAATATAACTTGACATAATGGTAATGCTAAATTTAACTATATTGATTTGATAATTAATCTAGTCATTTTAATTAAAAGTAACTTCTAGTATATATATTTAAATGAAACGTTGCCTAATCTATTTGTTGATATTTACACAACAATTGCATTTTTTGTTGAGGTTGGTTTTAGATGTAATTTAGTTGGCCAGCAAACTCCTTTTATAAAGAAAGTACCGACCACGGAAAAACAATGAATATATGTTGTGAAAAAAAAAGAGAAGAAAAACATGGAACTAAAGTTACTTAGTTCATTTTTGTCATCCTAGTTCATAAAACAACGTACATTTTGTTGATCATCACAAGTAATTAATTCAACATTTGTTTTCTTAATTTGAAGCAATTCAAGATGTCTAGGAACAATGCTAATGGCTCTTCTTCCTTCAATTCTCTTCCACCTGCCACAACAGAATCATATTTGCACCGTATGTGGAGGGTGGTTTAACAGCCGCCAAGCACTTTTTGGGCACATTAGGCTCCATGGTAGTCTTGGGTGAAGAACGCCTACCCTCATTTTTTCAATAGAGGCCATGTGACACCCCGAAATTTCGTCTACCATTTTTGTTACAAAATAATTTTGGTTCGTCACTAAACGAAACATTGCCTAATATTTTTTTTTGATATTAATACCACAATTGCACTTTTTTGTTGAGGTTAATTTTAGATGATTTAGTTAATGACCGGCGAACTCTTTTTTAAAGAAACAATCGACCACGGAAAAACAACGCATATATGTTGTGAAAAAAAAAGAGAAGAAAAACATGAAATTAAAGCTACTTAGTTCATCTTTGTCATCCTAATCTCATTCATGAAATCACCGTGGAAGGCATAAGAATATTTTATTGTACGTTTGCAAAGTATAAATATTTCTCTCCTCTACATATTAATTCTTCAACATTTGTTTTCTTAATTTGAAGCAATTCAAGATTTCTAGGAACAATGCTAATGGCTCTTCTTCCTTCAATTCTTTTCCACCTGCCCAACCACAACAAAATCATATTTGCACCGTGTGTGGGAGGTTGTTTAACCGCCGTTAAGCACTTCTTGGGCACATGAGGCTCCATGGTAGTTATGAGTGGAGAATCCTCTACCCTCATCTTTTCAATAGAGGCCATTTGGCCAATGTGCTGCCAAGACCTGGAATTCCTGCAGTCGGCGGTGAAGTTGCAGCTGCCCTGCCTCCTCCTATAGCTGCCCCTCCCCCTCTGGAAAATAATGCTCCGCTGGCTCAGCCCGAAGTACATGTTGAACTGCCGGATCTCAATGGGCCTCAGCATTACCGTGTGCCTGATCTGAATTTTCCTCCTCCGCCGGCTTAAAGCTGCTTACATATGTGGTTTCACGCATTTATGCATATATATATATATATATTTATTTATTTATTTATTTATATTTTTATATTTATATATATATGTGTGTGTGTGTTAGTTATATGTATATGTTATCTGTGTGCGATTGTAATCTATATCATGTTTGTATATTGTATTATATGTATGGGCTTGTAATGGGTATCATATTAATTGTGTTATATGTATGAGATTGTAATAGCTAGGTATCAAGTTTGTTTATTGTATTTTATGTATGGGATTATAAACTATGGGTTGAATTCATATGAGACAACACCTTCCCGTGAGACAGTGCGACAACGTCAGTGCACATAGTGTACTTCACGAATGCACACACCCGCACTCATGTAGGCTAAGTGCACACACTTTAGGCTGTGTACATCCACATAGTAAACTGTGTGCACTCACGTTGTCGCATATCTGTCTCAGGGGAAGGTGTTGTCTCATATGATTGTAATTCTATAAACTATAATAGGTAACACATGTTTGTTTATTGTGTTATGTGTAAGAGATTGCAATATTAGTGACAACGTGCATCGTGCCTGCATGAAGTTTAAAAACATCTTAATTGTATTGTCATGCTTTAGCTAATAACAATTTAACTCCTTTTATAAAGAAACCATCGACCACGAAAACATAATGTATGTATGTTGTGGAAAAAAAAGGAACTTATGCTACCTAGAATATCTTAATCATTCTCGTCTTGAATCATTCACAAAATTAATAACTTAGTAGGCTTAAACATATGAACACTAGCAAAGTACATACAAATAATCTTTCCATCCTCTATATATTAATTCTCACCACCATTATATTCCTTGATCATCAATAATGGTAATTAGTACAACACTAGCTTTCTTAATTTGAAGGAAATCAAGATGTCTAGGAACATTTTTGATGGCTCTTCTTCCTTGAACTCTCCTCCCTTGGCCAACCACAACAGAATCATATGTGGCCTGTGTGGGAGACGGTTTAACTGCCGCCAAGCACTCTTTAGACACATGAGGCTCTATCGTACCCGCGTGTGGAGAGGAGTCTTCCCTCCTGCTGCTTTGAATAGAGGTCATTTCACCAATGTGCTACCACAATTTGGAGTAGATCTGATATTTGGTTTTAATTATAGTAATATTTTCCTTAATTAGCTTTATTAGTACATTTTTTCTCTTCAATGTTTGTGTGTTACATTACATTTAAAATTAAAGGCACATTTAAAAAAAATTACTCCATAATAACATAACTAGTGTCTCTTGCAGTTCCATGTTACACGTACAACTACTCATACGTATTCGCACGTGAATACATACACATACAAACATACATGCATGTGACCACTCTATATATATATACGCTTGCCTAATTTTATAATAGAAATGCCATAAGTATTTATTTTTAATTAATTTTTTAATATTTCTATATATTATAATTTCATTTTTATTTCTTAGCATTCATGATTTTGTAAATCAATACTAAACATATTAAAAATGGGTCAATGTATGGTAGTTCCTAGTTTTCAATTTCAACTAATTTGATCCTCAAATTGTATAAAATTTCATCAATTATCCCTTTTGAGGGATTAAAATTTACAACGATGATTTCTCCATTTTTTATAATTTTGTCAATTTCATCATCGAAGGATTTCATTGATGAAATTTTAAACAATTCTAGGATAAAATTATTTGAAATTGAAAACTAGAGACTACATATTGATATATAGTTAGCTGAGAAATAATTGAGGAATAAAAATAGTGATGATTTCCCCATAATAATAATAATAACAACAACAACAACAACAATAACAACAACAATAATGCCAACTATATTATGTAGTGTGATGATGCATTTGTTACCGTTCTAAACGGGTGGTCACATGATAGAACTCAATGACGTTAATTCTTTGAGCTGAAATATATTGAAAAAGTATAAATTAGATTCTACCTTATAAAGAATTGAGTATTTAAAAAAAGAAAAAAGCGATACGGAAGTGATTATACTCCGCATTACTTTCTCTCTCTTTCAGTGTTTTTTGTGTTGTTGCGTTACATTTAAAATACACATTCTTTAACACACAAACAATGTGCATTTTATGTGCATTCATTTTGAAAACATTAAAATTGAATTAGAAAAAATAACAATCATTTGGTAACAATCCTTAATCAAATTAAGGAAATTATCAAAATGGTCCCTGACCACCATAGTGGATGGCATGATTCCAAGCGGATGGGTTCATATTTTGGATTCCATCTGTAAGGATTGAAAACTAATTTGGTTAATTGGTTAATTAAATTAATTTTAATTATATTAAATTGAAAATTTGATCCATCCGGGGTTTTAACTTAGGTGTATTAGTGTGTGTTTGGTTCGTACATGGAATCGGAATTGGAATGAGAATCAAATACTTGGTAATGGTAATGGGTTTTGGTGAAAGTATTTTACATGTTTGGTAGTAGGTTGGAATTGGGTTTGGTTATATATGATCCTATAATCGGAATAAAGGTTTTTAAAATACAAGAACAAAAGATCAAGTCAGTTTATTTTAATATAAAGATATCCAAAGAACCAATATGAACAAAAATAAAGCACTAATCCAAACATAAAAATCAAATTACCAATTGGGAAGGGGAATAATAGAATGAAATTCTTATTTTATTAGAGAATAAATTTTCTAATTAAGTGGTAATTAAATCCTATACTAGTGTTCTAGAAACCTGTTAACCAAACAATAACAATAATTTTGATTCTCATTCCTGATAGCTAAACTCATGAACCAAACTCACCCTTAGTGTATGTAAAGTAAAATCCTTATGGATTATATTAATTATTATAATTGAATAATGCCTCAACTTAAAAAAGTGCTATTAAGATTTTGAATAGATCTCAAATTTCGTATCATATGATAAGGTTATGTACTCCAATTTCATACCATATGATTGAAGTTGTAATCTTGACAATTGCATGCAATTATATTTGAATAGAATGGTAACCATAAATTTATTCATTTGTTAATATTAAAATTAAACCCTAATTGCACTTTTTTTTGTTAAGATTGGTTTTTGAAGCTTTATTAGCTAATCGTAAACTCTCTTTTTTTTTTTTAATTAAATCACGTATCGATCACCGGAAAAGAATGCATGTAAGTTCTAAAAAATAAATGGAAAAGATGAGAAGCGAAAACAAAATGACCATGGAAATACAGCTACCTAGCTAGGACTTTTTATCATCTAATCCTTATCTTGAATCATTCATGAAAATAATGTAGTAAGTTTAAAGCATATTTTATTCTAACGAAGTTCAAATCTTTCCCTCATCTATATATTAATTTCCCACCACCCTTTCGTGATCATCCCTGCTAATTAATTTCACCTTTGATTTTTTAATTTGAAGCAATTCAAGATGCCAAAGAACAATAATGTCGATAGATATGGTTTTCTTCCTTGAATTCTTCTCCAGCCACAATAGAATCATATTTGTGGCATGTTTGGGAGGAGGGTTAACATCTACTAAGCAGTCTTCGAGCAAATGAGATGAGGCTCCATGATAGCTTAATGCATAATGATCAATGAAAATGTGCATCGTGCGTGCAGTATTTTAAAAACATTTAAATAATTGACTTTGAGAAAACGATCATTTTTATATCATTCATCAATCAAATTGAAAAAATTATCCAAATAGTCCCTCAACTACCACAGTGAAGCAAAACTCCGAGTAAGTTCATTTTTTTGTTTTCATTTAAAATTAATTTGTTTAATCAGTTAATTAAATTAATTTTAGTTAGGTGATGACTTTTTTTTAAACAAAAAAATTAAAATCTTGGCTATTGGTTTAATTCAGTTTTTTTTTAAAAAAAAAACAATTGATTATTTAAATTACTTGAAAGTTCACCAAAGCATGAATTTTCAAATATTAGTTTCTTTTTTTTAGGGAAGAAATTTTTTTTATTGATAGTACCCTTTACGAGTAGCAAACTCCCAAAAATCATACAAGAGAGCAGTCTAGTCCGAATTCGGCAAAGAAAGAAATGAAAAATACAAGAGAGGCGTAGAACTAGCTAGACAATATATAAGTTTCTTCTGATGAAAATTCGAATTCAATTTGACTCAATTGAAATTGAGAATGTACATCATTAATATGTCTACCACTAAATAACCACTTACATGCCATTTTTACTAAAATTTCCAACATGAACGTACTTCCAGTATTAGTTTCATCCGTCTCAAACTATCCATCTGTAGTTTGAAAATATGATAACAATATGGATTTTTTTTGAATATTATATACATTTGATTTATGGAAAATTACACATCCAATACTTGAAGTTGTGAGCTCTATATGGGAAGTATGGTTACCCTAGCTATAACCCTATCACAAGTGTTTGGTCTTTCTTATTTACTCTAATAAAAGAAATAAATCAGACCTAGAGATATAAACAATAATTTATGTGGTATGTTAATGTAATTGATTATTTTCAATATAATAGTTCATGACACAATCAAACTGCACATACATGAACAATAGTATTCACTACAGTTCACATAATTGTTTTGAGACTGGAATTTATTAAGTTATCAATATCAAAGTCCAAGTTTTTTTTTTAGAAGTGTCAAGTAAAGCAAGACATCAAATATGTCGACCAACAATGCTGATAATGACTCTTCTTCCTTGAATTCCCCTCACCGTGGCGGTGGCCAGGGAAGCGATTCCATAACAGTAGTGCAAGTAGAAAATGGGGTTAATGACTAAAATGGGGAAAAAACACGGGAGTGCACAAAAATAGGAAGATTTTAAAAGCTAGATATAATGGGAAAAGAGCATTTGGGACTTGCGTTTGAGGTAAGAAACGCAAGTCCTAAATGCTTTTGTTAATTTATTTGTTTTTTCAATGGTTAACCACAAACGTAAGTCCCACTTGCTTTTGAAGTATAAAATAACTCAAAAACACAAGTGAGACTTGCGTTCATCATTAAAAAAAAATGTATGCCTTCAAAAGTGGACCTCACCATATTGCAAAATTACCACTTCCAATGCTTGTTTGCTAAAATTTTTAAGATCAACTTACTGCCAGTTCTAGTTTCACTAGTCTCAAAGTATCCATCTATCCATCTATAGCTTAAATTGTTTGGGGAATGTGATAACAATATAGCTTAAGATCCCATTCGCTCGCTGGGGGTGGATATCATAGGCCTGTTCTCGGTATTGGCGGCTCGAAGGAAGTTCCTGATAGTAGCGATCCACTACTTCTCAAAGTGGGTCGAGGCAGAGCCCTTAGCGACAATAACAGCTCAACAGTGTGCGCGCTTCTTGTGGAGGAATGTCATTGCTCGGTTTGGAGTCCCCGTGCACTTGGTCACAGACAATGGAAGGCAGTTCGAGAGTCAATATTTTCAAAACTTCCTGGCAACGGTCGGCACGAAGTCCATCCGATCGTCCGTGGCGTACCCCCAAGGAAACGGGCAGGTCGAGAACGTGAACCGAACGATCTTAGATGGGCTGAGGAAAAAGTTATTTGATGCTGGTCGGAGCTGGGCGGACGAGCTACCGTATGTATTGTGGGCATACCGAACGACTCCCCGGGAGGCTACCAAAGAGACCCCCTTCGCACTAGTTTATGGTACTGAAGCGCGTTTGCCGATCGAAGCATGGATCCCGACCTCGCGTGAACAGGGTTACCGTGAAGAGGACAACGAGCGAATGATGATCGCTGAGTTGGACGCTTTAAAAGAGAAAAGAGAGGTCGCGGCTCGGCGGATAGTTGAGTACTAGAAAAAGATAAAGCAAACCCGCAACCTAAAAGTCCGACCAAGATATTTCCAGGTCGGGGATTATGTCCTCCGTTAGCGAAAGGTGAGCCGACCAACAGATGTGGGAAAGTTCGCGCAAACTTGGGAAGGACCATATGTCATCTCTCCCGTAATCCGACACAAAACTTACAAGTTGGAAACTACTACGGGAAAACCGGTAGATCGGATTTGGAATTCGGAGCATCTAGTCTTGTTCCATCATTAGTTAGGGTGATCGGTGATGTACTTGGGCGAAAGAAGCCCCTCATGTTATGATCTGTGTTATCTAATGAAGGTCTTTTGTTTTGATTACATAAAAATCGCCACCCCTAGTCTGTGCGGTCAGCCGACCTTATGGCCCTTCGAGGCCGATGGGAGCAAGGTGCCCATCTCGGGAGTAAGGTGCCCGATATGTGTGGTCAGCCGACCTTATGGCCATTCGAGGTCGATGGGAGCAAGGTGCCCATCTCGGGAGTAAGATGCCCGATTTTTGCGATCAGCCGACCTTATGGCCCTTCGAGGCCGATGGGAACATGGTGCCTATCTTGGGAGTAAGGCACCCAATTGCGCGGTCATCCGACCATATGGCCCTTGGAGGCCAATGGGACGGAAGAGGCCCGTGTAAGCGTTGATTGATGTTGAGACCGTTTTGGAATCACAAATAAAAATGAGGCGACAACGAAAAGGAATTTCATAAAACCAAAGTGAAATGCTCGGCACAACACGGGCCGAGCTCTACCAGTTCAACGTTACAAAATATTTTTTCTTCTCCTTCTTTGCCGGTTGATCACTTCGATGGAGCTTGGTTGGAGTAAGGCTTGGGGCCGGGGTCGGCAACTTCACTGGGAAGCAGGGCCAACACCTCTGGGAGGTCGGTCTCCTCGAGGCCTTCGGTCAAAGCCGTTTAGACCTACTCCTGCATAGCGCAGCAGCCGGAGGTGAAGGCCCACTGCCCGTAGATCCACACCAGTTTGTCCCCGACCTCCGTGTTGACGAAGCCTGTGAGGAACTCCTTTGCAATGGCCTCATCGGTACATATGAACCGGGCGAGGCTGCTGGCGTCTTTCATCTTCTCCATGGCCTCCTTCTCGGCCTTCTCCGCTTTCTCAGCCCGGCCCTCGGCTGCGGCGAGCTCCTTCTTCAGCTCCTTGATCTTGACCACGGCCGAGGAGACCTGCTTCTGGAGTGGTCCGATCTCCTTCTCTCGGATACCCTCTAGGGCCCGAGCCTGGCAGAAAAGGTCAGTCGTGGTGTGGGTCAGCTGAAAACACGAAAGTCAGATGTTTATGTCCGAGCTTGAGTTATTGAAAGATTTGATCAAATCAATGACTTACCCAGAGAATGTCTCCGGCAATCTGCTCCCCGAGGCGGTCGCAAGACCACTCCATAATGGTCTCCATGCCCGGCACCTTGTCCCTTATCCGGTCTACTAAGGTCGCAGCCAGGGTGTCCCTCTCGCGTAGGCCCTCTGGCAGCTCGGACGATCGGCTGCTTGACGAGCGCCTCGTGCGCTTAAGAGTAAGGACATCCTCGACTTCGGGCTCCTGCCTCTTCTCCTTCCCCCGCCGACTCTGGCCGTGAGAAACTTGGAGATCGGAGGTAGTGGCACTGCCCGATGGGGTGTCAGTAGGCGTCGGGGCGGATATGTCGATGACTGGAGGGTCGGAGGACGGCTTGGCGGCGGCAGCCTTTTTAGCCCCTAGAGCAACTTTAGCTCGGGGAGGGCGAGGGGCAGCCGGGGCGGTGACGAAGGCTTTGTCGAGCACCATGTCTGCACAAAAAAGAGATAAAGAGATTAGCTTCTCGATGATGTGATTGCTCTAACCAACCCTAGAGGGTTAAAGGTAAGCGTGAGTGATCCTAGTGACCTTGGCTCGGGTTGGCCGGGGTGACTCTAACGGCCCGAGCAGCGACCGGCTTTGGTTCATACTTTTTGCTTCGGCCATAGTCTAGGGGCTCGAGGTTGGCTTTCTTGTAGCTCTC
>CM008336.1:6612654-6625576 GCA_002525835.2 Ipomoea batatas
TGAGATAAAGGAAAACGAGTAGACTTACCTAATTGACAAGCACTACAGAGACTCGAATTACAACGAGATAACGACTGAGACACACTAATAGCACGAGAACGTAAAATAGAACTAAGAACCCGATCATGCGGATGACCGAGACAACTGTGCCACGTAGAAGCTGAAGCACGGGCAGAGAAAAACGCAGACGGAGACGAACTAGACAACGAGAGCGGCAGAGTATAGAGACCACCCGAGCTACTACCCCGCAGTAGGATTTCCTTGGTTCGAATATCCTTCACAGTAAAAAACGAGGGGTGAAACTCAAAGAAAACATCATTATCAGCAGTAAACTTCTGAACTGATAAAAGAAAATTAGACAGAGACGGAACACAAAGAATATTAGACAATTTAAAGGAACGAGACGGGGTACAAACAGAAGCACGACCAACATGACTAATAGGAAGTCCCATACCATCACCAACACGCAGAGTGTCGGTGCCTACATATTCTTCAGGAGCAGATAACGCAGCAATGTCAGGAGTAACGTGATGTGTTGCACCCGTGTCCGAAACCCACAGATGCGAATCAGGGGAAACATCATTAGGATAGGACAAATTCGCCTGTGGTGCTACTGCTGCATTAAACCGATCATAGCAAGCAGCAGCGGAATGCCCGGAACGTCCGCAAATCTGGCACACCACACGACCGGCGCCGCCGCGACCACGCGATCCTCCGCCGCGACCTCGACCATACTGGCCACGACCTCGGTGACCACCACTGGCAGCACCACGCTACCCAGTCTGCTGCTGTCCACCACGAGGAGGCCGACGTCCTCCACCGCCACGCTGCACACTGTAAATAGCCGGCGATCCACCACCGGCATAACCATCATCAGCGAGAAACTGCTGTGCGCCCATATGATCAGCCAGCTCTTGGAGAGTCACCGGAGTCCCACGAACCGAGAGAGTCGATGCCAAGGAACTGAACTCCGGTCGCAGCCCCCGAAGCACGTACATATTCTGCTCATCCAGGGTGACTGCTCGGCCGGCCAACGTGAGCTCCTCCACGATCACCTTTGCACGCCCAATGTAGTCGGCGATAGACATATCACCTTGTCGGAGTCCATGGAGCTGACCAGTCAGATTAAGCACCCGAGAACGGGTAGAAGAAGCCAACGCCTGAGTCACCGTATCCCACAAACTCCGACTGGTGCGACAGCCGACGGCGAGCGGCATGACTTCGTCGGACAGGGAAGAGATCAACATGGAGAGGAGAGCTTGATCCTGACGCCGCCACGCAACATACGCCGGATTCGCCGTGGGCAAAGCTTGCTCCGAAACCGCCGGCAACGTCGCAGTAGGAGGAGGATTCGTGCCGTCGACAAAGCTCATAAGCTCATGACCAATAAGAAACGGAGCCACCTGTGTTCTCCAGAACAGATAATTCTGATACGTAAGCTTAATGCTGATAAAGTGGTGTGCTGTAGACAACGAATGCACAACCGACGAAACAGAAGAGACCTCCGAAACAGTACGTTCGGATGACGCAACGGAAGGCTCAGCCACAGGATCACGAACACGAAAATAATTAAAAACCCTAGGCTAACTGATACCAGATGAGAACGTGAAGTTGTATTAACAATTGACAACAGAAGGTTGTTGCACAGCAGATTCATAAGTTAATTTGGACATTCTTTTTAACTGTTCAATATAAGTAACAATTTCTATTTTTAAAAAGTAAATTAAATACTTTTTAAGATTAAAATGTTTTGAGAATGCATACCTCATCAGCTTGACTACATAACTCTACCAGCTTCTTTGACCAAATAACAAAGTGATGCATTGCAGCGCCTACTAGCTGAACCTCATCGGTAGGAAATGGTAACTTTGCTCTTGGATCAATAATCTTATCCACACTTACTTTCACTTGATCTACATTTAATTCTACCCCGTGAACCTTTTCACCCTTATAAGTTATCCCAAATGCCACTGCACATCTAACGGGATCTTCCGAATAGAACTGGCATCGTGCTCCTAACTACATGAATTCATATTTAAAAATCAGCTAAAATGTTTTAACATATAATAATAATATTAACTATAAACGATTACTTACAGCCGGTAAATCAGCAAAAGGGTCTGGAAAACTAGCTTTTTCACTGTGAGATTGTGGCTCGACATCTACATATATGTTATCCTCCCGCCTTGATTGTGCAGGTTGAGAAATGGGAGTCTGCATCAAAACAAATTGCTTCCTCATCTCATCCATGCTTACTTGAAGTTGTTTAGAAAACTCCACATCTCATCCATGTTTACTTGAAGTTGTTTAGAAAACAACTCTTGCATTTCCCTTTTTTGACTGACTAATGCCTCAGTAACTGCAACTTTAATCATTTCTTTAACTTCAACCTTAATCATTTCTTTAACTTCTAGCGCAGGCGTTTGGCTTTGACGGCGTTTTGCATGGCCAAAGTAGCTTTTTAAGCCATGCCCTCTTCCCATAGCTCTAATACGGCCACAATGCTCATCAGTACCTATGGTATTAGACAATATATATTGTCTATCTGTCTCAACAAATTCTCCTTGAGAAGCTTGCAAAGTGAGAGAATCCTAACATATATAAACAATATTGAATAAGGATTACTATTATAGTTTGTTCAATTTATTCAACTTTTTTTTTGAGTTCGACTGACTCGGGTATAATGTAGTATCTGTTCATAGCTACTTTCTCAACCTACCGAAGCACAAAGACTCAACAACCGGATGCCGCTTAACCACAAGGTCTTTGGCCAACGTATATAACTATTAATGTAAAAAATTAGAACATATTTACTTACAATTTTTTCCACGACTGATAAGCACCAAGAATAGCACTTATAAGGGGTCTTTATTAGATTTAAAGCGCATCGTTTTAACATCCGAATACAACAATTGCATGCATTTTAGCTCAAATGCGATTAAAATCTTCTAACAACATTTCTAGAAAGAGTTTTGAAGTATTTCACAGGTTGGAGAGGGATTTGAAGCTAAAATAGAGCAAAAGACAAACAAGCCGAAATGCAGTAACGTCCCACGCAGCCTCACACGCGTGTGGCTGGGCGTGGAATTATTCCAAAGAGCCATCACGCCACTCACACGCGTGTGAGCAAGCGTGGTCGGGCCAAGGGAAATTTTGGGAATTTGTCCCCTTTTTGTCACCTATATAAATCCCTTTTGTCCTAAACCTTGGAAGGAGGAGACTAGATCAGAAAATTGATAGAAGAGGGTAGAATAGATTTAGAGGGTTTTCTCCCCTCTTGGGAGAAATTAAAATTCCTTTCTTTCATAAATTTTAGAATAGATCAAGGGCAAGAGAGGAGATTGGATTTCTAAAGGGTGGTAATCATTCTCTTCATTTTCTAATTCAATACTTGTTTCTTTGAATTTTCCTTTCTCTTTCTTGTTTCTCTAGTATGTTAGATTAGATTAGATAGGGGATTGGTGGCCCCATGGTAGATCTATGTGGATGTTTAATATTATTGCTTTGATTTGTGAATTGCTTGTTTGTTGGATGTTGAACTTGTGTGGATGATGTTCCTCAAGCTTTGTGCCTTTTGTGGCCACATTAGGTAGCAAACCCAAAGGAAGTGAGTGTGTGCGCGATAGCGGCCACTCACGAGTCTAACTCACCCACATCTCCGCTCTTAGTCCGAAAGGACAAGATCCGAGAGGAGTGGTAGACAAAGTGTTCGATGAAATGCCCCAACTGAATGAGGATGTGGGAGTCCAAAGTGTGACGCCACTTGGTGATGTGCCACAAACTCCCTAGTCTATTCCACGACTTGCACTCGCAAAACCATCCAAAGATAGACCACATGGAAAAGCCTAAAGCCCCAATCTCCACTTTACTTTTCTTTACTTTACACAACCACTATCAACCTTTCCCTTCTTACAAATGAATCCAACCCTTAGCACTCCCGTAACTCTTTCTCTTCAACCTCTTAGATGCCAACACACTAACTCGATTCCCATTCGCCATCCTTGAGAGACACAACACTCAAGGAGTCTTGACTCTTCGTTTTACCACCTTCCGTACCACTTCATGTTCACTCACCACATACAAACACACTTCAACGACCAATCTAGTCGCTTCGTTGCGAATATTTCCTGATTTATCCATTCTTGCCCTTTTCCTTGCACACGTTCATAAACTTCAATCCCAGTCAGCGGTTGTGGAGCATTTTTATAGTTTTGTTGCCTATTGAAAGCCTTTTTTAATCTCCTATAAGGGTGAAATCTATCAAGAAACCTCCGGTGACCCATATAAACTGTCTTTCTACCATGAACAAGTTGACACTATACCCAGACAGGTTTCCATAAGCTTGAAAGTCATTGATTGTGCAAAAAAGCATAGCTTGCAACTTAAAATTCTCTTTCCGGTATGCATCGAACACTAGCACACCTTCATCCCACAATTTTTTCAAGTCTTCAACCAAAGGTGCCAAATAGACATCTATATCATTAGCTGGTTGTTTTGGCCCAGATATCATCAAACACAATAATAAATATTTGCGTTTCATACACAACCAAGGAGGTAGATTATAAATCACCAACATTACTGGCCACGAGCTATGCTTACTACTTAGGTTTCTGTGAGGGTTTATACCATCAGTACAAAGTCCAAGTCTAAGATGTCTAGACTCATGGCCAAATTCAGGAAAAGCATTATGAAAGGTTTTCCATTGAGGAGAATCGGCAGGGTGCCGAAGCTTGCCATCAAATATTCTTTTATCTGCATGCCATGTTAAGTTTTTCGTGTCACTTGGATTTGCAAACATACGCTTAAATCTTGGAAGAATTGGGAGATACCACAAAACTTTAGCTGGTAGCCCTTTCAAACTTGCCTTACCAACAACATGCTCTCTTGTTTTGTACCGAGATGCACCACAGATTGTATATGCATGCAATTCTTTGTAATCATTCCTAAACAATATGCAATCGTTAGGACAAGCATGTATCTTTTCATACTCCATACCCATGGGACACAGAATTTTCTTGGCATCATATGTATTCTTCGGAAGTTCATTATCTTCTGGAAGAATATCTTTTAATAACCCAAGTAAAGCTGTAAAACTCTTGTCACTCCATCCATTTCCAGCTTTTAAGTTGAATAATTTCAAAACAGCAGATAACCGAGTATATTTACTACACCCTGGCCATAAAGGTTGTTTTGAATCACTTAATAATTCATCAAACTCATTTGATCGATTAGTGAACTCTTCTCCAACATCGCGAAACATTTCATCCAACAGATCTTCAGACTCATCATCTTCATTTGCTTCGTTGCCAACATAAATGTTAGATGTACTAGTTCCTTCTCCCCCTTCACCATGCCATATCCATTTTGTATAACTTAGATTAATTCCATCACAAATTAGATGATCATATATGTCCTTTGCACTTAATTTTGTTAAATTGCAACATTTGTTACAAGGACAAAAAAACCTCCAATTATTATTCGGAAGACGACCAAAGTCCAAAAATTCTTTAACTCCGTCATCATATTCCCTACTAATACGAGAAGCATTCATCCAACTTTTATACATGACAAGTCAATCTAAAATAATATTAACTCTAATTAATCTTGTGTTAACATTCAATCATTGATTCAACAAATATAATAACTAAAACTAACTTAAGCACAGACCACGGTGTGGCTAATCACCGGATGCATAATAGAAAGCCAAAAATATAAATAAACACATACCACGGTGTGGCTAATGACCGGATGCATAAGAGAAAGCCAAAAACATAAATAAGCAAAGACCACGGTGTGGCTAATCACCGGATGCATACGAGAAAGCCAAAAACATAAATAAGCACAAATCATGGTATGGCTAATCACCGGATGCATACAAGAAAGCCGAAAACATAAATAAGCACAGACCACGGTGTGGCCAATCACCGGATGCATAAGGGAAAGCCGAAAGTTCATAGAAAAATAAATAAATAAATTACGAGACTAACGTGAGCCTTAAGGAATGTGATGCGTGGCCTGCTGAGGTTTGTAAAAATGTTTGTTAATGGTTACCATGTCAATGCTCCCATCATTTGTTCAGAATTAATATTTGTTTTTTTTTCTTTTTCATCTGCTTGGATCTTTAGCCTCAAGATGCGTATGGTTTAGAGAAACTTGCAACTGAAGAGTTATGAAAGCATTATAACAAAGATTTTGGAATTGAATGCCGTATTGGAAGATTCCATAACATTTATGGTCCATTTGGCACATGGAAAGGTAATTTATTAACGTGAGTGAAATTATTATGATTCTCTTTAAGTCCTCATCAACTTTGCTGCTTTGAATTGTCTGCTTATAATACAGGTGAAAGCGAAAAAGCCCCTGCTGCCTTTTGTAGAAAGGCTATCACTTCAACTGATCGGTTTGAAATGTGGGGAGATGGGCTTCAAACACGTTCTTTTACTTTTATTGATGAGTGTGTTGAAGGTGTTCTGAGAAAAATTTTTGGAGTTTGGACCAAGGCGCACAATGCAAGATGGACCCTGGTCCATGGCATAACAATTCTTGAATGAAAGCCTTGATCCTTAACTTTGATTGAATTCTGATCAAAATTGGAACTTTTGCGAGCAAAATTACGGTGTTTAGGATCCTTTTTTTTTTTTGAATACAACTGACCCACTGAGACTCGAACTCATGACCTCCCATCTGAGGGTGGCCACTACATGCCAATTGAGCACAAGGTGCTTGGCAAATTACGGTGGTTAGGATTTTTTTTTTTAGCCATATTTACTTTTCCTTTTGCGTCAACAGAAAGTGTTTATGGCTCAGACATAACATCTACAGGACGGTTTGAGAATTACATACTTCTGGATCATGGAACAAATTGATGAGAAAGAGAAAACTCAAGGCCTAGATATTTCCAAATATGCATCATCAAAAGTAGTGGGAACTCAAGCACCGGTGCAACTTGGCTCACTCCGGGCTGCTGATGGCAAGGAATAACGTGGTCCTGTTGAAAGGTAACTGCAGTTGTGTTGAAAAGAAAGTGCAGTATATATGAAAAGAAAGTGAGTGGCGCGAATTCATGCGTCTGTTTTCATTAATCAAAACGACGTCGTTTTGGGACCGCGGTCCACGATATAATTTGCGGCTGGCTCCCCTTGTTCTTGTTTGTCTTGTGTAATGTTGGCTAATATGTTTAAGTTGACTAGCAAGCCAGTTGGATTGAGTGAAATGGACATTATAACGAGGATAAGAGAACATATTGTTGGTATAATGTTATGTATTCTCAATTAACCAATGATTGTATCTTGAATATGCTGAGTTACGTTTGTCTTCATTGTGGTCATCTGTAAGCTTCCAGGTTTAGAAGACAATGTATTTGCAGCCTGTTTTCTGCTGTTTCTTATGTGTCGGGCTGGGCGTGGGGTCCTTGGAATTGTTACAAAATTGATCTCGAAAATACAAGGAAATAATGGAAATACAACAGAAAATTATCCACGAAGGATAATATTACAGGAAATTAAAACAACCTACAAAAGGTTGAAACCTGTACTACGGTTGAGGATGAAATCCGGACGAACTCGGGTAGTTGGAAGCACGAGTCGTGTTGCCACTCTCCTTAAAACCTTATTTACCGCCTCCCGTGGTGCTGGAGCGTTGCGGTCTAGGTTTCCCAGGATAAAACGTACTACGATCCAATCGTTCGAGCACACGAACTTGGATCCGGCGAACTAGGAACGTGGGAGCAACGCAGGTGGCTAGAAGGAAATGTGAGCAGAGTTTTGAGGAGGAAAACAGTGTATGCCGTGTGTTCTTGGTGTGTTCGTGTTTTTTCCAAATCTGCTGCTCACAACGAATATATAGTGGAGGAAATGGATCATAGCATTAATTATGGCATTGATCATCCCTTAGTAACCTCCTCCCACTAGCAGAAATTTAATTCTGCCACTAACCAACATTTATACCCACTAACAAGTCCCATTATTCATGAAATAACTCTGAGAATAAAGATTGGAAATAATCAAATTAACTCCGTAATATCAAGAGTCATTTCTGAACGGACACAGTAGGTGGAACGTCGCGTTCGAGAGGTTACCGGAGTCGCAGTGCGAGACATGGTCCAGTCCGTGAACCATCGAGACATCGCCGTGCCGCGAGACGTCGAGAAGTGCATGCTTCGAGACATCATGCCGGCAGCGAGACTTCGCACTGGTCCGCGAGACATCGCACCCTGGTCCAAAACGACGTCGTTTCGATGTTAGTGGGCGCGGACGCGAATGACTTCAGGGAATTCATTATCTATAATACACATAATCATTATCTAGAATACACAGAACGTTTGCCTAGAATACACAGAATGTTTGTCCAGAATACACAGAATATTGACACAAAATACACAGAACTCATCATCCTAACATTCGAATGCACAAACACATCACAACCTGTGTTAATAACATGGATACACATAATATTGACACAAAATACACAGAACACATCCTCTTTTGATCCCGAAATATTCCATAATCCATAATCATTAACTACTAACTACCAATTGAGCTATATCAACCTTTCATGATCTTTAATTTCTATATATTACATGGTATGTTATTTATTTATACTTAGAGCAAATTCCACTTTTAGTCCTTGATTATTGTGACATTGTCACATTTAGTTCTATTCTTTTAATTTTACCATATTACAATCCTGACTTTGAAAATTTTCTACTTGTAGTCCTCCACTATTGTGTGTGGCATTGCCACATTTAGTCCTATACTTTTAATTTTGTCATATTACATCAATGACTTTGAGAAACTTTCACTTTTAGTCCTTGACTATTATGACATTGTCACATTTAGTCATATTCTTTTAATTTTGCCATATTACATCTATGACTTTCCGTTTAAAATTCCTTTTTACAATTAGAATTGACAAATAACAAATATAAAAATCCTTTCACATCGTTACTCATATTTTAAACACATTAGAAATATCATAAATATCAAAGGACGTAATATCGTAACTCATAGAAATATGAGTTATGATATATATAAGGATTTTTTTTTCCTTTGTTATACCCAAAATTGTCCTCAACTATATATAGCAGTTTTTCTCAATTTTCTTCTAAATGACTTTGTTGTCATAAAGTGGTCCCAGACTTTAGTGTTATCACTCAAAATTATTCTCGTTAGTTAAGTTGTCAAAAGGGTGTTAAGTCCAGGGATAATATAGTCATTTCCATTTTAGGTCTTCGTGACCGGTGTCCTTCCTCTACTTCCGAGTCATGCTATCATAATGATTGATGTATTCAGTCCAATCTGTTTCCGGACAAGGATGGTCGGCCACACACGACATTGTTCCCTGAGCAATATATCTTTCCAAGCTTCAGAGAACATCCAAGTGATGCCTGAAGAAGGCATCACTTGTAAACAACTTGCTCCCCATCCTCGGTAAAGTCCCATCACTCCCTGCTCCTGACGATTTCTGATAGTGCAGCTGCCATGCATGTGGGGTGGGCACTTGCCTTGCAAGGCACCAACCATTAAACACTTCCTCGCCAGATCCGATGGGTAACTAATACTGCTGGCAGTTAAGCCCGAAAGAGCTTCAATTATAAGCATCTCATCACGGTTTAAAGATTCTTTATTCTTCGCCTGACAATATGATTTCTTCACATCCATATTCCTACAAGATTGACCATCCATATTCCTTTTGCTGCTTTTCTTCACTACAAATATATAAATTGAGTAAAACTACCAATGTTATTGATGGGTGTCGAAACCAACAAATAATAAATACTTACTCTTATGAATTGTAATAGCGATGAGTAAGGTCGTACCCACAGAGATTGGTTAGACTTATTTTTAGCAATAGATTCAATAAATAATGAGATGAGAATATAAAATTAAATAGTAACAATAAAATAGATAATAATATCAAATAGCAAATAATTATCAAATAAATGTCAATGGCAAATGGTATCCAACCCAGGGAATAATATCAGTTTAATTCTAACAAGACAGATATTGATATGCAAGCCAAACTAACTTTACTCTTTACTAGATTGGTTATGGTTATTAACAAGCTCTAACAACCTGTCTTTCCTTACTTCGTCGGTAATTAAAACAAGCTCTTTAATTACATCCCTAGCTAATAAACAACCCTAAACAAGCTCTTACGATTTAATTTACTAACAGCATTAATCGAATTAGAAAGACTACCAATCCTAGCCAACAAACTCATAAGCTCGATTCATTTAAGCTAGACTATATACCTTCATAACACAAACTGAAAATCAGTTATAATCAAATTGTGCTATTTGCTATCAATATCAGAACACTTAAACAATTACGGATTCAAGGCGAGCAATTTAATAACTTGACAACTGAACAAAGGGCCCTATTGCAACAATTAATCAAGCAATAATTTAAATAAATATAACAGAAGATATATAGATAGTAAAGTGCAAAGAATAATTTAAGCTAAATAAAGCTTACTGGTCTTGTAGAATCAAACTTCCATAATCCTCGAATTGGAAAAATAAGAACTCAGCAATACATCGCAGGGATGCTTACAATATAAATGAAATTCTTTCGTGAAAATAACTGATATTTTACTACTAAATTCCTGACCTATTTATACTAACTTAAGCTTGGATTCAGCCGTTCGTTCGACAAAATTTCTTAGAATGTGAATCTGCTGTCTACGTGCATAGTTTAATGAAAATAAAAAGAAAGGGCAATTATGTTAATTAGTAAATGTTGGGCTGCTGAAATTGTTAAACAAATAAAAGAACTAACATATCCATTAAGCTTAGTGTGGGCCAACTTAAATAAAGAAAATGATTAGTCCATTTTAATTGCACCTAGCCCAAAGTTAAATACAATTTTCCTAGTCAAAATATTAAATACTCATAAAGCTTAATTATTAAACTAATTATTATATTAGGATAAAATATAAAATAAAGTTTAAAATAAATATAATGTAAAATAAATAAAACTAATTTATTATAAGATCAATCTAAATTAAATATAAAAATAGTGCTTATCAGTTATATACTAATTCATACCTCCTTTCATGTTTTGCATCCATTTGGTTAGTTCTTTCTGCTTCCCCTGCAGTTAAAAAACAATTAGTTTTTTTTCTATTAAAAACTTCAGTACGAGAGTTTTTGTTGTACCTGGAGACATGCGTTTTTTAGAAGATGAGAGTGTCAGTGATTGATTATATAATTGAAACTATAAAAAGAAGGGTGAAATTTAAAATCATATGTTGTACTACTCAATAATTTTTCAGCACCACTAACCTTCAAGAGGCACCACGGGTTTAGGATTGAAAACGGAAGCCTCTACTCTTTTTAAGAGAAAGAAGCTAGGTTGTTGAAGCTTAAGGATCCATGCTACTCGACTAACAAATAAGATACGATATAAAACAAATAAATAGAGTTTGGACAAAATTTTCATTTTACCTGAAATGCAGGATACGTTCGAACGAGAAATTACCGTGATTACGGGGATATGATTTAAAATTTCTAGAATTAAGTTTTCTAGATTTCAACAATTGAATGATGCATTTAATTAATATTGGTGGGCATCGAAAAGGTGATCATGGTGGACGTGCATATCTCGGGCACAGTCTCTAATAATGAATGCATCCCCACAAAGCTGCCTCAATATCAAAAATATAAATTGAGCAAAAGAATATATAACAATACTAACCTTCTTTCACGATTTTCATCCATTCAATTTACCTTATTTTATATATACTGTAAAATATTGTACCTTCAATACAAAAATAATGTACTTTTAGTATAATAAAAATGTACTTCATATTCATGGTCTACACAGCTATGTGAACCATGGTCCACACAATAATTTACCTATGTTATTTATTTATACTAAAGCATATATATTGCTCAAAGTAATCTACGGAGTACTATTTTGGAATATTAATTCCAATACTACGGAATTAATTTTGAATTAATACCAATTTTAGCTTTTAGAATTAATCTCCAAATTAAGTTGTCGGATACAAAGGTTAAATATCTAAAATTATTTTAGATGTTACGTTAATGCCATTATATATTGCTATTTATTTCTTCATCTCCCATAAAAAGCTTAGTGCTGGACAAAATTGTTGGATGCTTTTTAAGAACTTAAAAACTGTTGTTTTCTCTCCATCTCTCTCAAGATATTTTCTTAGTAAAACTTTGCCAACATACACTTGAAAAAGTTGAAGTGCTCATCAACTTGTTCTAGTTCGCTATTCAAGAGTATTGTTGAATTAAAGGTTTCCTCAGCCATAGCCACCTGCAATTAAGTAGTAGACTATATAATTTAGTTTTCAATACGCAACTCAAGAGTAAAACAGGCTCAACTTCCTCAACTTTAACAATATCTGCATTCAAACCGATTCACTTCTAGTAGTTCAAGGCCTTAACTCTACTAGGGGTGATTCTTCTTTTCATTTGATTCTTAGAGATATAAAAAAAACTTATGAGTGATTTTTTTCAAGCATTTTTAACTTGCACTAAGCGATATGCAAATCAGACAACCCACATGTTGGTTAGGCAGTCTGTTTCTACATTTGATTCACTACTACAGAAAACACATTTAACGTCGCCTAAACAACGTCGGTTTTTAAAAAAACCGACGTCAAAAAGATACGACGTCGGTTGTAGTAAATAACCGACGCCATTCATTTTACGGAAATAAAACGACGTCGGTTTGGTAACCAAACCGACGTCGTTTTTAATATTTTAATTTTTATTTTTTTAAAATGTAAATTACGGCGTCGGTTCTGGGCATAACCGACGCCGTAAATTAAAATATAAAAAATTACGACGTCGGTTCGTGATTGAACCGACGTCGTATAATTATTATTACTTTATATTAATCTAAATAATAACGTTTTCATATTAAAAAAAAAAAAAAAGAAATAAATA
>CM008336.1:6630779-6644004 GCA_002525835.2 Ipomoea batatas
AAGATGAAGATGAAGATGAAGATGAAGAAGGATGAAACTCACCCCTTTTCTCCCTCTCTCTTTCGTGTGGGTCAGCCAAGGAAGAAGACTAAAATGAGAGCTCACACTCCCTCCCCCTCTTTGATTATTTCGGTCAAAGCAAGAGCAAGAAGACCAAGGGAATAAACATGTTGGAGACACTTAGTTCTTTGAGGGGAATGTTTGTGCATGGAAGAATGAAATTAGAATAAAATAATGGCGTATTTTTAAACTTATCAGTTGGGGTCCAAACAGATAAAGTTTCGGTAGAAAATAATTTAAAATAGGAATAATTTTGAAACCAAAAATTTATCCCAGACCGAAACTTGAAATTGGGCTAGGTTCGGTACACCGCGGAATTTTAGCGATGTACGATCAAAATAAATCTTTTACTGTCATGGGTTGATTTAATTGAATGGGAAATTCAATATTAATAATATGGTGTCTAATAATCCATTTCCTAGGATAATCGGGTCCGAATACTAGTTCCCAAAATTTTACGGTTCGTGACCGGCACGAACGATCGCAACTTAATAACAACCATACTTCCTAAAAAAAAAAATTTCTTGAAACCTCGAGGGACTATTTCATGAATGTCATAGCCTAAGGAAATATTTTTCGAACCTTAGTCTTACGAAAATGCCGAGGGGTTACAGCTAAATTTAGGTTTAGAGTCCGTAACAATTTATCCCTTACAGTCCATTTAAAAATTTTCTTGTACGAACTAGAAATTCAGGCTTAACCGTATGATACTTAATAATTCCAATTCTAGAAAATTCGAACTGAATCTATATCCTTAAAGTTTTCTCGGTTCGTGACCGGTACATAGTTCGCAGCTTATCAATAACTAATCCAAAAATTATTTCGAGCACCGAATAGTCTTCCCTTAAATGTCATAGCTTAAAAAAAAATTTATATCGATATCATCGAATCTTAACTTTGTCGGAAAAACCGAGGGGTTACATACATAGACTATATAATTTAGTTTTCAATACGCAACTCAAGAGTAAAACAGGCTCAACTTCCTCAACTTTAACAATATCTGCATTCAAACCGATTCACTTCAAGTAGGTCAAGGCCTTAACTCTATTAGGGGTGATTCTTCTTTTCATTTCATTCTTAGAGATATAAAAAAAAACTTATGAGTGATTTGTCTCAAGTATTTTTAACTTGCACTAAGCGATCTGCAAATCAGACAGCCCACATGTTGGTTAGGCAGTCTGTTTCTACATCTGATTGCTCAGAGTGGCTTTCATACCCTCCCCATCATCTGTAATGTGTTATTCTCTGATTTGAATTAATATTATCGTTTATTTGCAAAATAAATATAAAAAAAAAAAAGAAAGAAGTAGAGATCAAAATGTTACCTTTGCTCTCAGTGTCTCATTATCTGCTTCCAAGATTTTCTTGTCAGCTAGTGCATTGTTAAGCTTTAGGCTTATTTCAGTGACATGCTCCCATAAATAGGAGTTTTCAGCTTTCATTTCAGAAACCTAGCAAGGGAAAACAGTTAATTTGTGAGTAACTACTTTACCTTGAATTGGTTAAAGAGAGAGCATCAACTTAATCAGTAACAACAAGAGAATTGAAGTAGCTAGATACAGACCTGTGTCTCCAATTCCTTCAGATGCTCCTTCTTTTTTCTTCTTGAACGCTTGGCAGCTTCTTTATTGGCCAGCAACCTTGTTAAAATAAAATTAAATATTCATTCTTCTCATCAACTAATAACAACCTTACACCCGGTTCGATTGGAGAAAAATTATAATTTCACTCCCACCTAATTTCCAAAGACAAGTTATTGGTCCACGCAGTGTTATGTGGACCATAACAAAAAAAAGCAATTTTTAATATACTAAATTACATAATCTATGTACTGAAGGTACATTATAGAGTATAATGTAGGTTTAGTACTCAAATAATGTACTTTTCTTGAATACAATATATATTGTTAATATATTAAAAGTACATTATTAGCGTACTGAATATACATTATTTGATAGTATGACCCACACAATAATTGATTTTGAAAGCAAGCAAATTATTCCTTTGTTTGATTTGAGAGAATTGCAATTCTCTCATTTTCATAAAATTAGAATATCATGCCTCTACTCTTGCAAAAAACTGTCTACATCAATAACTTATGAGAAGGAGTAAAAGTTTGGAGTATAAAATAGGAGTCCAACAAGTATTCTCCGTTTTTCAATTTCATGGTTTTTGGAAAGAAAAATAGATACATTGACACAAAATTACAATTTTCTTTTCCAATCTAAAATTATTGATGTTTCATTTGATTGCTATAATAAGTATGGACATTTTGACCTTTATACTACTTATTCCCTTTCAATTCGAATAGATACAAAACATTGGATCTAAATTGAAATTTCAAATAGTTTTATTCATATAAATCAAAAATTAAAATTAAAATTTTCACTTTATTCCCACACTATTCCTCTCCTATAAAATTGTAATTTCTTTCCCCCAACCAAAATCCCTGTTAATCTTTAGAGTGTTTAAGTTATGATATCAACAACACCAAATTGGATACAAAAAAGTTGCTTTTTCTACAAGATTGACCATATATCCATATTCCTTTTGCTGCTTTTCTTCACTACAAATATATAAATTGAGTAAAACTATCAATGTTATAATAATTCTTACCTCTTTTCACGTTTTGCATCCATTTGGTTAGTTCTTTCTGCTTCCCCGGTAGTTAAAAAAACAATTAGCTTCTTTCTATTAAGGGTGTGTTTGGAAAGTAGGAAAATGACTTCTGGAAAATGTTTTCTGGTCATTTTCCGGAAAATAGTTTGATTTCCAGTGTTTGGTTGCATTCTGGAAAACTGTCTTTGAGTGTTTGGTTTATTTTCCGGAAAATGAGTAGAAATGTATATTTACATATTTTTATTATATTGTTTAAAATGTAAAAATATATAAACTAATAATATTTATTATAAATAAAATAAAAAAATTCAAAAAAAAAAAACACAGCAATGTCGCTGCTCTGGTTTCGCCAGAAACCAGAGCAAGGTTTGCTCTGGTTTCCAGCGCTGGAAACCAGAGCAGATCTGCTCTGGTTTCCGGCCAGCCCTGTCGGAAACCAGATCCAGCGGAAACCAGTCCCCCGGACTGAGTCAAAAACACCATTTTCTTCTAGGGCGGAAAATGACTTCCGCCCAAATTTGGCGGAAGTCATTTTCTGCCAAACTATGCTCATTTTCCCTAGTCAACGAAAATTGATTTCCGTTGACTGGGTTTCCGAATGCATGTAAAACACCCAAAGCCCGAAAAATGATTTCCGGAAATCATTTTCCGGGCTTCCAAACACACCCTAAAAACTTTTGTACGAGAGTTTTTGTTTTACCTAGAGACATGCGTTTTTTAGAAGATGAGAGTGTCAGTAATTGATTATATAATTGAAACTATTAAAAGAAGGGTGGAATTTAAAATCATATATATGTTGTACTACTCAATAATTTTTCAGCACCACTAACCTTCAAGAGACACCACGGGCTTAGGACTGAAAACAGAAGCCTCCATGCTACTCAACTAACAAATAAATACGATATAAAACAAATAAATAGAGGTTGGACTAAATTTTCACTTTACCTGAAATTCGGGATACGTTTGAAAGAGAAATTACCGTGATTAAGGGGATATGATTACAAATTTCTAGAATTAAGTTTTCTAGATTTCAACAACTGAATGGTGCATTTAATACATATTGGTGGGCGTTGAAAAGGTGATCATGGGAGATTGTGATCGATTAATGTCCATTCGAGTTGAAAAAATAAGCATCGAGTTGCGTGCTACAATAAATTTCCACGCGTTCTTGACAATATGAGTGTAAAATTAAAACGTTTTTTGAGCAAGAAGGCTGCTGAAACTTAAGGATCTATGTTATTCCACTAACAAATAAGATAAGATATAAATCAAACAAATATAAATTTCCAAATACCACATTTGCACTTGACCTGAAATGTAGACTACGTCGGGAAGAGCAATTATAGTTATTCACTAATTCCGCTGTGTTAAGAGCTAAGTAGGGATATGACTAAAAATTTCTACAATTAACGTTTTCTAGATTTCAACAATTGAAGGATGCATTTAATTAATATCGGTGGGCTTTGAAAAGGTGAGCATTAGAGATTGTGATGGACTAATGTGCATTCGAGTTGAAAAAATACGCATCGGGTTGTGTGCTACAATAAATTTCCACGTATTCTTGACTATATGAGTGTAAAATTAAAACGTATTTTGAGCAAGAAGGTTGTTGAAACTTGAGGATCCATGACATTCCACTAACAAATAAGATAAGATATAAATCCAAGAAATAGAATATCCCAAATACCACATTTCCATTTTACCTGAAACGTAGGCTACGTTCGGAAGAGCAATTACAGTTATTCACTAATTCAACTGTGCTAGGAGGTAAGTACGGAGATGATTTAAAAAATTTTACAATTTACGTTTTCTAGATTTCAGCTATTGAAGGTGCATTTAATTAATATCGGTGGGCATTGAAAAGGTGAGCATTGGAGATTGTGATAGACGTTTTTTGAGTACTACTGACTCTGTTACAATGTAGTATCTGTTCATAGCTACTTTCTCAACCTATTGAAGCACAACGAGTCAACAGATGCTTCCAGCTACTTTCTCAACCTATTGAAGCACAACGAGTCAACAGATGCCTCCATTGAGGCTCGAATGAATCCACTCCTATCATCCATGTGGGAGTGTTAATCAGGACACCTGGATGCCACTTGACCACAAGGTCTTTGGCGACTAATGTCCTTTAAAGTTGAAAAAATACGTATCGGGTTTAATGCTAAAATAAATTTCCACACATTCTTGACTACATGAGTGTAAAATTAAAACGTTTTTTGAGCAATTAAGAAAAGTAAAGACCAAGTGGAGAATATTAAAAATTTCTACAATTGACGTGCATATCCCGGGCACAGTTTTGTATAATGAATGCATCCCTGTAATTCTTTTAATTGTTTTACTCAACAATCTCAACCTAGAAAAAGTAGAGTATATGTTTAGTTTTCACATATGCAAATAAGAAAAGTAGAGACCAGTATGTCTCTCCAATTCTTTCAAATGCTCCAGCTTTACTCGTCTTGAATGCTTGGTAGATTCTTTATTGGCTAGCAACCTTGTCAAAATAAAATATTCATTCTTCAATCCGATAAACTAATAACAACCTTAATCTTTAGAATGTTTGATGATGATATCAACAGTTAACACCAAATTTGATACCAATGTTATATAAATGGAATAAAATAACCAATATAATGTTAGTTATAACAATTCTAACCTCCTTTCACATTTTGCATCCATTTGCTGAGTGGGTTCTGGCGTTCTGCTCCCGCTGCAGTTAAAAAACAAATGTTTAACTCTCAAGACAACACAAAGAACTTAAGTCCATAGAGGAAATATAGGGTGTTATTGCTAAGCAAATTAAAATTGTTTCATGTAACGCGTATTTTATTTTTTTCACACGAAGAACACAAAGAGCTTGCTACAATAAATTTCCAGGCATTTTTTACTAGATGAGTGTATAATCAGAGCTAGTGTCTTGCAGCGGCAGAGTACTATCACATCATCTAAAGAGCTATTGGCAAAGGATGGTATGCTCAATATAATGTAGCAAGAAAATTTGAAATCACCTTTAGGAGTCATTCTCATGCCATATTAAGGAAAATAATATTTTCCCTTTTTAGATATGTTGTTGGCAGTGTTGGATTCCTTTTGAATAAATAAAAATAGGTCATCCTATTTTTATTCTTGATCACGCCATACTTAGCCTCAAAATTGATTTTACTCATCCCCTTGGATGATTCGTAATTCTTCTTCCTTACATGGAATAATAGGTAGGTCATCCTCATCCTCAACTTTGATCTTCCAAAAAGGCAAGTCATCCTCTTTGAGCTTTGAAGTCACGGTCATCCTCTCCATTTATTTGGCCTTGAAACCAAGTCATCCTCATCCTCAATTTTGATCTTCAAGGGCTAAGTCATCCTCAATCTAAAATAGCCAAGTCATCCTCTTGTTTGACTTATGACCAAGTCATCCTTCCCTTATTTATTTAATAGGTTATCCTCATCACCAAATTAATTCTTGAGGCAAGTCATCCTCTTCTTTGAACTTCTTACACGATCAAGGTTGACCACGCCACTTTGCTCCATGAGGTCATCCTCATCTCCAAAAATATTTCCCTTGCATGAGTTAGCCTCTAAAATATTTGTGAGAGAACCCATTTGAGGTTTACTTCAATTTTGACTTTTAATTGCAACATCCTCATCTTGAATTAATTAATTCTTCCAAAGAATTAATTCTTGCAATTCGAACCGTTGTCACATTCCAAAATGTCTTCGAGTCTTGATCAATCTTCCAATTTTTCTCAATTTGTAAAGTGGAAGCGAATGACTTACAAGTATAAAATAAAAATTTATACTATTGTAATTTCCACTTAATCGACTAGGCTTGTACTCGGCGTAATCCTATACTAGACTCAAAATAAAATTGGAGGTCTAATATTAGTTCATCAAAACAATTACAATATATTCCTAACAACTCTGACTCTATTCTAGTTGTAAACTGTGAGGTGTGGATTACGATTATTCATCCAATGTTTGCTTGAATCTTATGAATTTAAAGACCTTAGTAACTAGAAGTCAGCCAAACATCCAAGTATGTGCCATCCCATAGTCTCAATCTCTTGTGGAACGACATTTCACCCCATTCTCACCATCACTCTTGTATAATACATCAACAACATTTATTATGTTCTATTACATGCATAATTACAGCACATAAATTTGTAGTTAGTCTAAAACAATACTGAATTAACAATGATGAGATAAAGACGGTGGATTAATGATCAATTGAAGTTGAGATGATCTGAAGTGAAAGGCTTGAAGACATGAGAAGCATAAGTCTCTATCAATGCCACCTGTTCTTTCTCCAAAAGCATGTAAACAATCCAATCCCCATTCCCTTTCGGACTTGGCATTGGCATTACATACCCCGATTGCCCTCCCCTCGGAAAATGATACGATCCAAACGCCGACTTCCCCCACCCAAAATCTATCTATCTCACCGGAAACCGCTGCCCCGACGACACAACCACCGCCGCTCCGTCACCGCTGCGTGCGCATACTTTCGCTACGGCCAGCTCGGGGCGGTGAGATTCCACCCAATCAATCAGCCCAAGGAAATGTTCACTCGTCATAGCTTCCTCTAAGAACTCATGCACGGCGGATGCCACCCAAGCCAGCGGATTTTCTCTCAGTTCTTCAATCCTTTTCTCTCCAAATGGAATCGAAAGAACGTTCCCGAAGTACCCTTCGAAGCATTTGCCCTTATTTTGGTCGCCGCTGCTCAAGCTAGTCTTCTCGTCCACCACAATCCCCAACCTGAAATTCTTGAAATTCCGGCGACTCTTCCCTGAGACAACTGTTTTCCATAGAAAGGCACAGAATGCTTCGACCTTGGTGCACCTTGGGTGTTTCAATTTGTCCGCGGAATCTTTGTCGGAGTAATCGTTGGCTTGTGATTGGAGATGCCTGATTTGTTCGGCCGTGACACAGTATATTCGGGATATTAAGGATTCTTCCACTCCCGGCTCCGGCGGTAGGAGTGATGATATTGGGATGTACATGTTGGCAACAGAGAGATCGTAATGGCCGGGCCGGGGCGTCGTGGGAAAAGAAGTGATCGCCGGAAACATGGTAGCTGAGACGGTTGCTTCGCCTGAGCAATTTCCGACCAAGATACCAGAAACATGTTGGTTGAATAGGCATCGCCCACCCGATGATCAAACGTACATGCCACCACTATTCCTCCGCATTTCAGTTCTGTATCCTTTTACATCATATATATCATTAAATTAGTTTCGATGTCCTTAAAGTCACGACAACATTTTTACATCATATTTGGTTCACACATGGAAATCGGAATCGGGATGGGTATCAAATACTTGTGGTGTATTTGGTTCGTACATGGGAATCGAAATCGGTATGTGTATCAAATACTTGGTAAGGGTAATGAGTTTTGGTGAAAGTATTTTGCATGTTTGGTAGTAGGGTGAAATAGGAATGATTATTAATAGTTGGGGAAGAAAGGCGAAAGAAAAATGAAACCCTTATTTCATTAGGATATAGATTTTCCAATTAATGGAGTATTCCAAACTCATAGTAGTATCTTAAAAAGCAATCAACCAAACAATAACAATCACTTTGATACACATACCTTATGTCTAAACCCACCAACCAAACACACCCTTGGTAATGGTAATGGGTTTTAGTAAACGTATTTAACATGTTTGGTAGTAGGGTAGAATGTGATTGATTATTAATAGTTGGGGAAAAATGAGTAATGGAGATAAAACCCTTATTTAATAAGGATATGAATTTTGTCATTAATGGGGTATTCTAAACCCATTGTAGCATTCATTAAACCTATCAACCAAACACAAGCAATGACTTTCATATCCATTCCTTATGCCTAAACCCACCAACCAAAGACACCCTATATTTTACCTGAATGGCAAGGACGCCGTGTTTCTTCTTGGGAACCAGCTTGCCTTCAACGCTGTCATCAGGATGTAAAGGAGTAATGTAGATTAGTTCATGTTGTTTAGTTTTATTTGTGTGGTTAGGCTTTGTCTGGCTTTGTTAGAATTAGTCTCCATATTATTAGCTTAGAAGCTGTTGTATGCAGGCTATTTAAGCTGTCTTCTTTTCCATAATAAATCATTCACTTAGGGTGTGTTTGGAAGTCCGGAAAATGATTTCTGGAAATCATTTTCCGGGCTTCGGGTGTTTGGCAAGCATTGGAAAACTCAGTCAACGGAAAACATTTTCCGTTGACTGGGGAAAATATGCATATTTGGGAGGAAAATGACTTCTAACAAATTTGGGCGGAAGTCATTTTCCGCCCAGGAGAAACAACTATTTTTTGAGGGAAGGACGGCTCAGCAGTCCCTCTCTCAGTCCAGCGGACTGGTTTCCGCCGGTTCTGGTTTCCGGCAGCGTCGGCCAGAAACCAGAGCAGATCTGCTTTGGTTTCCGGCTGAAACCTCTGCTCTGGTTTCCAGGGAGCAAAACCTTGCTCTGGTTTCCGGCGAAACCAGAGCAGCGACGACGATGTTCTTTTTATTATTATTATTTAATTTATAATAAATATTATTAATTTATATATAATAAAAATATATAAATATACATTTCTACTTATTTTCCGGAAAATGAACCAAACACACAAAGACAGTTTTCCAGAATGCAACCAAACACTGAAAATCAAACTATTTTCCGGAAAATGACTCATTTTCCAGAAAACATTTTCCAGAAGTCATTTTCCTGCTTTCCAAACACACCCTTACTATCTCTATATGGTATCCAGAGCCTTACTCTAACGAGCAATTTTTTTTTCTTCTCCCTGTCAATCCTTCCCTCTAAATGGCCACAACTACTGAGAAACAAGTCATTCAACTTAATGCCCCAGCCAATTTTCCCATTAAATTGACGTCTTCTAACTTTCAAGTTTGGAGAAAACAGATCCAAGCCTCTCTTATTGGCCTTGACTTACTCGACTTCATTGACGGTACCTCTCCAACTCCTGCACAATTCCGTGATACAGCCCAAAAGGAGCATAATCCGGAGTACATCCCATGGTTTAGACAAGATCAAACCATTCTCAATGCCATTTTAGAGAGCTGTTCCGACACTATCCAACCACTGATCTCCTCCGCGGCATCATCTGCTATCGCTTGGGAACGATTAACTACAACTTTTGCAAGCTCATCATCGTCCCGCATTGTGTCACTAAAAACCAAACTGGCTTCTAATCCTCAAAATGGTCGTCCAGTTGAGGAATATGTTGATGAGATGTTTAATATTGCTGAAGCTCTTGCACTTGCTCAAAACCCAATCAGTGAGCAAGACCTGGTAATCCATATTCTTACTCAACTCAATGACGACTATGATCACATAGTTCCTGCGCTACGTATACGACCAACCCCGATTACCTTCTCGGAACTTAAGGACGTGCTCACAGAATTTGAAAGGCAACAGAAGAAGAAAGATGCTGCCAGACAATCTCTTGTCGCTACAGTCAATGTTACGCAACGCCAATCTGGTTTCTCGCACAATAACCGGAACAACTACAAATCTAATCGAAACAATAATGGTCAGCAGTTTCAACAGTACCAACGGTCTAACAACTCCACTCAACGCCGTCGAAACGTGGTCTGCAATTTCTGTAATTTCAATGGCCATGAAGCTCGCGAATGCCGCAAGCTGCAACGGTTCTTACGAGACAATAATGTTTCCACGGATGGTAGGTTCGGGAAAAACCCCGTAGTGAACACTACGACCGTGAACTCTCATCAACAACAATCACCATGGTTGTTTGACTCAGGTGCATCCCATCATGCCACCTCGGACCCGTCTATGCTAGAGTCTTTCTCTGAATACGGTGGACCGGATGAGATCCATTTGGGTGATGGTAATTCTTTGTCTATATCCCATACTGGTAAAACTTTTCTCCCAACTAAAACCCGTGATCTTACTCTATCTAATGTCTTATGTGTTCCACAACTGCAAAGCAATTTAATCTCTATTTCAAAACTCTGCAAGTCTAATAATGTTTCTGTTGAGTTTTTTGACACCTGTTTTGTTGTGAAGGATCGGTTCACGGGGGCGCCACTTCTGCGCGGGAGGAACGTCCATGATGTGTATAGTGCTCCACTGTCATCTTCACCACAAATAAATACGGCCATTAAATCTAGTCTTGCTAATTGGCATCATATCCTCGGTCACCCGTCCAGCAGAACACTGGCTCACATGCTAAGAACTGCTAACATTTCATTCCGGTCTGTTTTGGGTTTTCAATGTAAGTCATGTCTAAGCAATAAAAGTCATAAGTTACCGTTCCATGAAACCTCAATGATGGTGGTCGGTCAACTACGGGCTATGTTGTATACTTGGGTTCAAATGTTATCTCTTGGCGATTTGTTCGACAGAAGGTCGTGGCTCGTTCCTCCACTGAAGCAGAATATAGAGCCCTTGCCAATGTTGCGGCTGAAGTTGTGTAGTGGTTAAAGAATTTACTGCTCGATCTTGGGGTACGGTTCACCACGCCACCGGTGTTGCACTGTGACAATGCTGGGGCCACTTATGTGTGCAAAAACCCTGTGTATCATTCCAGAATGAAGCATCTAGCCTTGGATTATTTCTTTGTGCGTGATCTTGTTAGTAATGGTACCTTGTTAGTTAACTATATTCGCACGCAAGATCAAATTGCTGATGTGTTTACCAAATCCTTGCCGCGCCGGTCATTTGAAGGTTTTCGTTCCAAGCTGGGTGTCTCCGATGGATCCACCATCTTGCGGGGGCGTATAAAGGAGTAATGTAGATTAGTTCATGTTGTTTAGTTTTATTTGTGTGGTTAGGCTTTGTTTGGCTTTGTTAGAATTAGTCTCCGTATTATTAGCTTAAAAGCTGTTGTATGCAGGCTATTTAAGCTGTCTTATTTTCCATAATAAATCATTCACTTACTATCTCTATACAGGATTATACAAGTTCAGTTTTCTGAGCTCCACATCAGCAAATGCTTGGACGAAATCTACGCCTCGGTTATTACAAATCAGCTCCGGCTCTCCGGCGAGGTTTTGCTCCACCTCACCGGCCAGCGCATAGAAGGAGACCAGCGCCTCAGACAAAGCCGCCTTGAGAGTATTCACCACCAAACCAAACGTCGCATAATGTTCATCGGTCATGGTTTGATCCGAAGCCGCCGCAGGTTTCTGGTAACACAAGAAAACCCCGACGTCGACCGGAGGGAAGAGCAAGTCGAGGTTGGAATGTGGGAGACAATGCTCTTGCAGTGGCCGCGCCGCCGCTACAACCTCTTTCTTCGTCACGCTCACCTTGAAGTTGCTGTTATAATAAGCCATAGTTTTATTTTATTTTCTTATTGGTTTTTCTTCTGATCTTTGCCAATATGCTCGAAAGTGGGAAAGTGGCCGGGATGGGAATCTAAAGAAGTATTCATAGGCAATGATTGAAAGGCTAGATTAGTGACCCATTGATTTGTTCAATACTCCATCTGTCCCATTTTACCTGTTCTACTTATTATTTATGACAACAACTTGTGTGAGACCGTCTCACCATGAGACGGGTCGGGTCGAGTCAAGATGCTAATGTAACTGTAACCCCTCGATTTTTCCGACAAAGTTAAGACTCGAGAATATCGATGTAAATTTTTTTTTAAGCTATGACATTTAAGAGAAGACTGTTCGGTGCTCAAAATAATTTTTTGATTAGTTATCGATAAGCTGCGAACTACGTACCGGTCACGAACCGAGAAAAATTTTAAGGATATAGATTCAGTACGAATTTTCTAGAATGTGGATTATTAAGTATCATACGATTAAGCCTGAAATTCTAGCTAGTTCGAGGAAAATTTTAATTGAACTATAAGGGATAAATTGTTACGGACTCTGTACCTATATTTCGCGGAATACCGAAAAATTCCCAAATTTAGTGATTTACAACGGGAGTATTTTTAGAATAATTTTGGTATTAGAATTTTCCCGAATTAAGTTATAATCCTCCGAACATTCATCTGATTTAAGCATAAACTGGCCAATTAATTTAAGATCTTCTTAAGGATTCCATGGGGTGATGACATGTGGCAAAGCAAATCCTAGCCTAAGATTGGATCATTAATTGTGTGTCATAAGAAGTATGGTGCAATTGCACTTGATTTCTTAACATTCAAGCTAGAGCTCACATCATCATCTCTCTCATCCTACTCCCCCCACATTTTCGAAAATCACACAAGGAAGAAGGAGGAAGAATTAGGCTTGGTCTTGCACTTGTGATCTAGAGCTCCCAAGCATTTTTTTTTTCCAACTCAAGTGACTAAGTGTAGGTAAGACTTTAGACTTTGATTGGATTAAATCATCCCTAGAACCTAAGTGTAAATTAGTGATGCATGAAAATATTGTTGTTATGGTGATATTTTTAGGGCCTTGGGACTCAAAGAGAGGAACTAGCAACTTCTACGGTTAAGATCTTCCATCGAGGTAAGGAATCCCTTAAGTTGGCTCAATCACTTGAAGGTAGACAAATGCTAGGAAATTATATGATTAGAATTTTTTTTATGAAAATTATGTGTTAAGTTATAGATCTAAAAGTTGGCT
>CM008336.1:6648651-6663126 GCA_002525835.2 Ipomoea batatas
GCTCCAGGCTTCGCTCCAAATCCTCCTGCTCCAATCTATACTCCCGATTCGGTTCTTGCTCCGGACCCGGTCTATATTCCTGCTTTGGACCCGGTCTATGTTCTTGCTCCTCCTCCTCTGCAGTACAGTCCTCCCCCAGCCTACCCGACTACACCCTCTCGCATTCCGGTTCGCAGTAGTGAGCCGACTTTTCTGGATAGGGCCCAGTCTAGGTTTGGGTTCTATCCCATTGAGGTGTTAGAGGGAGTGACCCCTTAGAGTTCGTGGTCTTTTATCCCTATCTGTGGGATCCCAGTCCTTCGGATTATTGGGATGAGTGGTCTATGTTGAACACTCCTTGCTACTTTTTGGACCATATCACCTGGTTCGCAGGTGAGTGGCACCTAGTGTGGGGAACGTACACCGGACCGGTGTACCGTCTCTTAGAGTAGTGGGTCGGTTGGGAAAGTTCTGGGCGGGACTCTTTTGTGTATATATACCCTTTTGTAGCCATGATGAACTTGGTTGGCTAGTATATTTGTACTAAACTCTTGTATATAGTGGTAGCTAGTGCAGCTACCCCTTTTGCTTATATATATATATGAAGTTATGTTGGGTAATGGTGGTGATGTGAAACAGCTTTCCTTTCCCTTAGCCTGTGCACCTAGAGCGAACTCCGCATGGTTTCGGCTGGGTTCGGTCTAGGTGTGGCGGTAACCACTCCGGATGTACGGTATAGCCGAGCCGGGGTGTTACAAAACTACTCGTGTTCGTGTTTGATAAGCGTTCGTTTATGTTCGTTTATTAAGCTAAACACACATTAACAAACAAAATTTAGAGTTCGGTTCATAAACGAACAGAACTTGTCGTTTTGTAAAAAATCTTCTTCTATGTGGAAACAAGCTAAGGTTAAATGATTCTTTGAATATGCTGAAGAAGCTTAGAAACTGAATCTTGTCTTGTTCCTTGTCTATTGCTTGTGATTAGATATGATATGATGAAACAGAGGAATAATCAAGAATGGATATGGAATATGAGACTTTCATTGCGATCCTTATAGACGACATCAATGATGGTGTTATGACTACAGGGTAGTCAATTACGGTAGGTATAAAATGATTATAATATTATATTGAAAGAATGAAGGAAAAAAATGGAGAAATGGAATCTGATAAGAGAAGCTATGGCTTAATTGGCTTGGATTAGCTTATGATTCTCTCTTTATTGTCTCCAAATTGGCTTAAATGAGCACACCTAAGATTGAAGGGTAGTCCTTGTGCGTATTCACCCATCATTGTGATTTAGTATGAAATTAATATTATATTGAAAAGCATTGAAATATAAGTGAACGTAATAGAATAAGGATACGGAGGCTTTAAGATAATTTGAGGATAACATAATTCACTTATTCTGCTATTCTCTCCTTTTTTACTTAGGGGAAATTGAATATGTAGAGTTTTACCAAACAATACATTAGCTAGTGAATTAGTCCTTGTGGTTTAATTAATGACTAAATCCGCAACAACCATTAACTTTTTTCACAAATTTTCCACATAATTTACTACTCCAGCTCTTTTTACTTTGATTATGGTTAATTAATTTTATAAACTCAGGAGTATTCTACTATTCTTGGGTGCAATTAATCTACAGGGAATATACTGTAGAGAAGAAGAACAAGACAATAACTGTGGGCCTGTGGTGGCTGCTGTTTTCTTTAATTCGTTTCAGTCTGATACATAGTGTACCAATATATGCCAAAAGATCAAATCAGTTAGGTGGCGTGGAACATTCGGTCATACTATTTTAAAGGATTTTGATGGTTCTGAACCACAAATAAAAGTTTAGAAGGGATATGATTGAATAGGTGATTGGGACTTTTACACTCTATTATACTTTTTGATTTTTATTATCATGTTTATTTGTATACTTTTATTATGCTATTATTGGAATCAAATTGTATAGTAATTACAAAACTCATTACCCTTTTACTCTTCTACTTTTGAAAAATGGAATAAAAAATAAAAAAAAAATGAAAAAGAAATGTAAAAGTCATTGTCTTATATTTTTTCCTTATAAGTAATGAAGTATAAGTATTACATTTCATTTTAACCCGACCCATCTCACGAACATGGTCTTACACAAATTTTTGCCAAATAAAGATATAGAGATTTTAAGGTGGTTTGAGGATGGTATAACTCACTTGCTTTGCTATTCTCCTTTTCCATAGAGGAAAATTGAATATGTAGAGTAAAAGCTATAGCACTCTTATATCACTTGTTAGGATCAAGTGCATATCATTTACCATAAAATTTATAGCTAGCAACAAAGGTGTAATTTTAATTCCTTATAGACCGCCATCACATTTTTTTAGACACTAAATGCAAGATTTGGCCTTTTACCCTTTACTTACCTCCGCCTAGCAATCCCCTAAGCACGGAGTGCTAGATTTATAACTCTTACTGAACTTTGCCTAACATTTTAATCAAGGAATGGAGTGTAAGTCCTGTCATTTTAATCACTTGGTGAAAAAGAAGACAACAGAAATCTGTTAGGTGGTGTGGAACAATCATGGTCCTGTCTTTTTAAAGGAGTTAATTCTACTCCAAAATATCATTACTCGAACTCCAAAATGGCTACAAACAACGAGGCTGTCCGTCCACTCACAAGCTTCTCACCAAGCCTGTGGGGAGACGAATTCCAGTACTTTGTCTTCAATAATGAAGTTGCAGAAAGGTATGCTCAAGAGATTGAAGTGTTGAAGGGACAAGTAAGGAACATGTTGGTAAGTATTAGGAGTGCCAAGTTAATTGAGAAGCTTTACTTTATTGACACCCTGGAACGTCTCGGCATTTCATATCACTTTCATGAAATAATTGATGAGATGTTGGAAAATATTTACAACGTCAATCCCAACTTCCAGCTAGGAGATGATTTGTGCACTTCTGCACTTTTGTTTCGATTGTTGAGGCAACATGGTTACAACATCTCTTCAGGTAAGCCATACATGTAACATATATATGATTGCATGCCTAATATGCATATGTATATATATAAAAGTTTTATGTTACTCTTCTAGGTTCTAATCTTATGAATTCTTACACAAATTATCAGGAATCTTTAATAAATTTCAAGAGAATGAAAAATTCAAAAGCTCTCTTTCCAACGATGTTAAGGGATTGTTGAACTTATACGAAGCTTCACACGTAAAGGGACATAATGACGACAATTTGAAAGAGGCTTATACTTTTTCGAAAACTCATTTGGAGGTCATTGGTCCACAACTGAGCTCTACTTTGGGAAAGCAAGTGAGACATGCCCTTGCCCAGTCCTTGCACAAGGGCATTCCTAGAGTAGAGAGTAGCTACTTCATCACACTGTATCAAGAAGATGAATCCAAGAATGATGTTCTACTCCGATTTGCAAAGTTAGATTTTAATTTGTTGCAAATGCATCACAAGCAAGAACTCTATGAACATATGAGGTAATAAAAATAAATTAATTAATTAATTAATAATACAACTAGTAATTAACTATTATTACTTTTCTTAGTAACCCTGAAATAGCGCCTAGCTAGTAGGCAAAGAGCTTAGAGGCTAACAAATTGGATAGCATTTGGGGCTTGGGGGCTTGGGGCCTGTTGGTGGGGTAGATTAATTTTATGTGCCGTAATTAATTATGAAAAGTCACATTTTTAGTTCATCAATCTAGTGTCGTATCTCTTTTAAACAATCAACACACTAAAAATTAAAATAGAATGATTTGATTTATAACTTAGAAGAGTTTAAGGAACAAAAATGTGAAATTTCCAATTATGTTGATAGTGGAAAATATTAGGACCTAAAGTAGGTGTAGTACTATAACATGCAAAAACATAAACACCTTCATTTGTCATTTGATGTTGCATGACGTTGGGCAGGTGGTGGAAGGAGTTGGACTTTGTCACTACACTTCCTTATGCAAGAGACAGGGCTGTTGAATGTTACTTTTGGGCGGTGGGAGTATATTTTGAGGCAGAATATTCTAAGGCTCGACTCATGCTTGCCAAAATCACAACAATGGCTTCCATTTTCGATGACACATATGATTCCTTTGGAAAGCCGGATGAATTAGAAATTTTTACAGATGCCGTACAAAAGTATTTAACATCCCACAATATAATATCCTTTCTATGAAATATATATATTAATTTATGCTATAATTAATTAAAATTTTATTGTTTAATAGGTGGGATATACATCAAATGAACCGTCTTCCCCATTTTATGAAGATAATCTATAAAGCTCTTATAGATCTTTTTGAGGAGTGCGACAAAGAACTATCCGAAGAAAGAAGATCTTTTGCAATTCATTACACAAAAGAACGAGTATGTCTAATCGCTAACAATTTATTATTATTATTATTATTATTATTATTATTATTATTATTTAGGGAAAATGATGATATTGGTTTTTAAACTTTGTTGGTATATTATATTGTTTCAATATTCTATTTTGGGCGTGACAATATTTCACCTTTAATTTTTTTGTGATGTCGCCTGGCGATTCGACCAAATGATGGGGTTTTATTAGGTCCATCTATTGGTGTTAATGACCTGATTAACGTAACCCGTAACTTTAATGCTGAAACCTGAAAGGAAAAATTAAGAAAAATTATTTTTTTAAAGGTTAATTAGCTAAAATTAAGGATTGCACTAGGTCTCTAGGTTGATGTAATAGTACAGGTACATGGTTATCCTTTGATAGGAAGCCTTTAATAGAGTTTCATAGTTATGAAGAAGATGATGCGAAGAGAAAGAGAACATATGGATATGTAGTTATTTCAATTCCCTGAAGAGGCCAGGGGAAATTATTTTAGTTGTAAGTGAATTCGTTAAGGGGAAATGTTGATTTTATAATTTTTGGGTAGTCAACGGTTGACCAATATTATCATTAAAATAACGAGTATATAAAAAAAAATTTAGAGAGAAAATATAAAGAGAATTTAAAGAGAATATAGGTATTTTGTTACGTTTTTCATGAATATTGCTTGTGAATGGTGAAAATTGCCTCTACTTTCTCATGTGTCTATTTATGCATATTTTGAGTAGGAACCTTGCAAGAATAGAAATCCTAGACTGCCTCGAGTCACTCTTACATTAGGAATAATAAGCCATTAATGCTACTACATGAGCCCAATCCTTATATATTATGATTAATAAGCTCAATCCTTATTGAACTCCCAAGTTGCTTCGTACTGTGCATTCTTCTTGGTGGCAAATTATGCTATGGACCCGGGTCCACATTGCAAGGTGGAGTCGAGTTTATGTTCAAAATTTTAGAACTCTGTGTTCACAATTTTAGATCTCAATATACAAAATTACATTACCCAATATTCACAGTTTTTGAATTCTATATTTACAATTTTGTTATATAAATTCAAAAATTGTGTTATATTGTTGAACATAGAGTTTTGATACAGTTGAATATAGAGCTATGAAAATGTGAACATAGAGTTATAAAATTGTAAACATAAAGCTATGAAATTGTGAACATAGAATTATGAAATTGTGAACATGAAATTATGAAATTGTGAACATCAAATTATAAAATTGTAAACATAAAGTTATGAAAATGTGAATATGAAGTTGTGAATATTGTTACAAGGTGGATCCGGGTCCATGGCATAACAACTGCTTCTTGACTTCTTTGATCTAGTTATTTTCTTTGACTAATCCATATGGCCTAGACATAGTATATACTATCCATCAGAAAAGATATGCTTTATTCTTTCTTATTATCCTCCTTATATATGTGTGCGCACGCGAGCGGGGTGCTGAAATGGTATGTTTGGTAAACCATTCTTTAGACTTCAAATGGAATTTAACTCCAATGAAATAATCCATGATCTTGATCCAATCTTTTTAAGTTAGTAGATATTTTAGCTTTTGATTTGACGGGACCTTTATATAGATCGAAGGTATTAATCTAGGGGCGAATCCAAAGGGAGGCAATTGGAGCAGTTACTCTCACTCGCCACCCTCACCTTACCTCATTATATGTATCTTATTATTTTAAGAGGTTTAGGGATCGAAACTTACTAATTATATTGTTCGTCCCCACTTAATCTTTTCTTTTTACTCTCCGCCACTGTATTAAGTATTGACCCAAACATCATCATGTGTAAATAAGGAATTTTTAAGTTAGAGTATACCGTACTCAAAAAAAAAAAAAGTTAAAGAGTATACCATTTCTTGGAATTGATAAATACCATGTTATATAGTTATTAGTCTCCATCAGTCTAGAGACCAAAATGGTCACCTTGTGAAAAAATTTGATGGTAAAATATAGTCAACCAAAATTGCAATTTTTTTTTTCTTAAATTGTAAAGTTGTTCTAATTTTTTCACTCTTTCTTGACAAATAGATTAAGGAACTTGTGAGTTCTTACAATACTGAAGTAAAATGGTGTACGGAAAGATGCATGCCGCCAGTTGCTGAGTATCTAAAAAATGGACTCGCTAGTAGCACTATTTTATTGCTCATCACAGCTTCTTTCCTTGGCATGAAATCCGTTACGAGAGAAGCATTTGAATGGTTAAGTCAAAACCCTAGAATTATTGAGGCCAATGCACTATTGGGTCGTGTTATTAACGACATAGCTTCCTATGAGGTACTCCGTATTATATTTATATGGCACTTATTCACCACGAATATGCGTTCATTCATAATAAGATATAGAGTTAATTTCATTTTTGGTCCTACATTTATATGTGACAGCTCACTTTTAGTTCTTTTTCAAAATATACCTTTTGGTCTTAGTATTATTGTGGCATGATCATTTTTTTGTCCTCCGTCAACAAAATCGTTGAAATGTCGTTTTATACAAGGTAATTTAGATCTTTTTTTTTAAGTGGGTCGGCCCACTATATTATTATTATTATTATTATTATTATTATTATTTAAAAAAAAAAATTGAAGACCTAAATGACCTTGCATTTTACAGAATTTAAATGGTTTTGTTGATAGAGGACCACAAATGGTCATGCCACACAATAATACTATGACCAAATGGAGATAGTTTTTAAAAAAAGGACTAAAAGTGGATTGCCATCTATAAATATAGGACAAAAAATGGAAGTAACATTAACTCTAAAATATATTACTACTTTGATCCATTTATATAATGATATTTATATTTTTTTATTAACAATTACCAATTCAATTATTCTAACTCTCTTAATTTTTTCAGACTTATTAATTTTGGTTCAAAATGTTTGAAATACCCTACATGAAAGAGGATAAAGTTTGGTAGAAAATGGAAATAAGAACATTTTGAAAGGGATTGATCAATTTTTTTAAAGAGAAAATTAAAATTGACCAAATTGATAGACCAAAATGAAATTGGCATCATGTAGTATATTATTTGTGAACTATGTTTTTCTAATAAGTAAATTCCATTAGTATTTATTTGTATATGCAGCGTGAGAAAAGCAACAGGGTAAATGCAACGGGAATTGATTATTACATGAATGATTATGGTGTAACTGTTGAAGAAGCAATGAACAAGTTTCAAGAAATGGTAGAAAATGCATGGAAAGATACCAATGAAGATATTCTTCGACCAATTCCATCAGTTGTCTCGACTGAGATTCTTATATGCATTCTCAACTTTGCTCGATTGGATGATGTGGTTTATAAGCACAAACAAGATGGGTATACTAACCCTGAGAAAGTTTTGAAGCCTTGTATTTTTTCTCTGTTTGTCAACTCCTTTGAAATCTAGGTTTCTTGCTGGCATATATCTTTTGTCTTTGTGTTAGTCATTCATAAGTTTGCTGTATTCTCTATGTATTTTTTTTCTTTTTATATGTACTCTGCAGTTTGCAATGATTGAAGAGGAGACACATTCCTAGTACGTAAAACATATCCATATATCCTTGTGACAATAAAGTAGGGATGTTCTCCTTAAAAAAACTTTTCTTACATTTAAGTTTCAAAGTTCAAATTTAATTTGGTTTTAATTAATTAGGTTATTTGCTATCTATCTTTTTTTTTTTAAGTACTATTAACTCTATTACAATGTAGTATCTATTCATACCTACTTTTTCAATCTATTGAAGTGGAAAGAGTCAATGCCCCACACTGGGATTCGAACCTTATAAATGATTTGGTAAGTAACATGTTCACATTGAGTGACCTTTAGTTCAAACATTGAAATTGAAATCAATAATTAGATTCAAATACTTGGTAATTATAAATGCGGTGACATTTTTGTAAATAACTCAAAACATTAAATTCCAACTATCAAATCCTGCTAGCTACTTGCTCGAAATGGTGGAGGTAATCGAGATTACCCCGCCGATGCTAGTAGATATTTAGTAAATAGCTGGTCACTTACTCAAAGTGGTGATGATGGTCCCTACTATCCTACCCGCACTTGCGGTTATCTAGTGCATTGTTAGCCACTTGCTCAAAGTAGTAATTGAGGTTCAGACTACCCTATAGCTATTGGCAGTTTGCAATAGCCTAGTACGATAGAGTTGGTGGCCGGAAATTAAAGATTCGATGAAAAGTATTTTGGGTGAATTATCATTCTTTTGAAGAATATAATGACAATAGATAAAAGCTTATGTTCCCTCAAACACAAATTACTAAAACTTCTTGTGGAAATCTAACTTGAGTAAAGACCATCTTGGGGCAAGAACTGTAAGATAAGCAATAGATTAACACTTAAATGAATGACAAATGATATAGGCTATGTTTGGCAAACCTAGCTGAAAAGTAGCTGAAAACTGAAAAGCTATAAGCTCGAAGCTGAAATCTGAAGAGCTGTTAAGCTAGCTGTTATGCTTAAAAGTGTTTGGTAAAATTAGCTTTTTGATAAGATGATAAATGTAAAAAGACTAAAACGGACATCTTCATACAATTTAAATAGTTTTAAATTTAAATAGGTTTGTTTATACATTAAAATATAAAATAGTGAAATCAATATATTTTAATAAAATATAAAGTAAGAACATATATTTGAAAACATATAAAGTAAAAAAAAAATATTTATAATTATAAGATTAGTTCATAAAAAATTCAATGTTCAAACACAAATGTCAAATTAAAATTACAACCAAACATATTGAAGAGAAAAAGTCAAAAAGATTTAGTAGAAGAGGTTTTAATTAGGAAGGATAAATGATGTCATTTCTTTAAAATAATAAGGTTAAATATGGAAAAAAAAGTTAGGAAGCTACTAGCTTATTTTGAAACGCTACCTTAGGTAGCGTTCAAAAATAAGCTCTTATTTTAAGCTACTAGCTTATTTTAGGAACATTACCAAACAGAGCTTATAGCTTATTAGTAGCTTAAAATAAGCTATAAGCTCCTAAATAAACTCTGCCAAACAGAGCCATAAAGGGCGGAGGAAAATAGGAATTTAAACTAGGCAAAGATAACGTGATCAAATCGGGAACAAGAGTGAGAGTCAATTGACGTTGAAACGATGTCATTAAAAAGGAAGGAAGCCTTTTCTCAAGGTCATTCCACACTCTTAGGGCACACAAGAACATTCTCATAACTCATGAGTGTCTAAGAGACATTTCATCAAATATTTTGTTCTTGACATCCTATACTCCCCTTTTCTCAAAGGTGAAGTAAGGTTAATTAGCCCCTTTAGCCTAGATTAAGTAATTACATCCTAATAAACACTCAATCATGTTAATTAAAATCATCAAAGTCAAGTCTGATCTCATCACTCCAATTCAACCAATTCAAAGTCACATTTCGTTAATCCTAACATTCATTCATATCTCATTCTTAGAGAACTATTCATACATGTTCACAAAGAAAACAAATATAGATTCAAGAATGAAAAATGATTCTGTAGCAACACAAAGTATTATACTTATATGTGCAAATGTCATACTTATATGCTCAAATATAACACTAATCAAGAATACAATTTTTGTTACTTATAAGAGAAAAAGTAATACATTTTTTATAATAAGTAATGTTGACAAGTGCCCCTTACTTATAAGGGCAAATATAATACTTTTGAGTAAAAAAGTAATACTTTTAAATCGAAATGTAAAAGTATCGTATTTTCCCTTAAAAGTATTACATTTACCCTTATAAGTAACAAAAGTTATTCCCGATTAGTATTGCATTTGAGCATATAAGTATGACATTTGTGCATATAAGTGTCACAGTTGCATCTTGACCCGACCGACTCATGGTGAGACGGTCTCACACAAGTTTTTGCCACTTTAAAAATATCAGTTGTAACTAAAACTATGTTTGTCTATTAAAAAAAATTAGAAATTATTTATAAATCACTATGCTTTTCTACTTTTGTTCAATTGCAACGCATTTAAACATGATAAAAATAATTGAATACTATTGACCATGTTACATGTAGTATCTGTCCATATACTTACTCAACCTACTGAAGCCCAACAAAGTCAACATTGCCCCCACTAAGGCTCAAACCCATGACCTCCCACTTGGGAGAATCACTTCATGCCGCTTGACCACAAGGCCTTTGGCCACGTTTTACAAGGTTAAGAATTTAGAAGAAAAATGAAAAATTGAAAAAAATTTAAGTATACAAAGAATAACTATTTATAATGAACAAGTTTATCTATACAGTTGATTAAACAAATACATTGTTGTCAAAAACTTGTGCGAAATTGTTTAATGTATCATTGTCCGTGAGACAGGTCGTGTTAATATGAAAATGTAATATTAATTAGAAATAAAGTGTTTGTTAATTACAAGGGAAAGTGTAATGCTTTTGAAGAATGATATTTAACATGTTATATGTCTGTAGTTAACATATTTGTAGTTTTGTACTTGCAATTAAAAGTTTATGTGTTTGTAGCTATCACGTACGTTATGTGTATATAATTACCATGTGAAGTGCCTTCAATTTGTTTAAAAGTACAAAAAAAGTTAAGTGCAAGTATAAAATGTATTATGTGCTAATTGTATGTACAAAATCTGAAAATTATTTTTGGATCAGAGTCCACAATACAAGGTAGAACTAGTCCATAGTATAATTTCCCGCATTTCTTGACTCTTTCCCCCCTCTGGGCTTCTAATAAGAATTCAAATATGGCCTACTTATTATTAAAATTGCAAAAAAAAAAAAAGGAATTACTTACACTCATAATTTGTTTATATTTATATTAATGCAAGTGGTTTTATTGCAATATAAAATATACAATAATATTTAATTTTGATGTTATATGAAATTAACTATTTGTCATGCACTTTATGCTTAATTAGCACCTCTATGACTCTCTTTGTGGAATGTCACAGGATCGAATTCCGGTAGATCATCGGTGGTGGTATAATATTGACTCTTTGGACTACAACTGATTGAGAAAATATATTAAACAGATATTACATTGTAATAAAGTTGATAGTACTCAAAAAATTAACTATTTTAATATTTAACCGGCTCTGCATATTATTGGACGTATCATTATCACTCATCACGACATATTTGAATTGTTCTCTCCTCTTAAAAAAAAAATGTCTCAATCAATTGGTAGTTGTGCAAATGTCACCCCAAACTTGAATTGGTCTATAATTAATATGAAAAAATATGACCTACTTATTTATTTTTCTAAGGTAACCTACTTATTTAAAAAGTTGATAATTTCGTCTTCAAATGATAAATCATATCAAACCATCTAACTTCTCCAATTTTGTTTTTATATTACCATGAACATGTAGAAATAAATTCTCTTCGTTCCTTAAATTATGTGTTTATGTTGTATATAGCAGTTCGTGTTTCAAGGAATCAAAATACTTTAATTAATTTGTGGATGATAGCTCTGAAATGGTAAGCTATTAAGCATAATTTTTCAACATTTATCTCATTGCATGTAAATTTTTATTAAGTATCAAATAAATAATAATAATAATAATAATAATAATAATAATAATAACAATAAAGGGAAGAAAATAATATCATAGAGGGTAAAGTAGAACAATATAATATACTAAAATCAAAATAATATTAACCATTCATGCAGATGGTTGTCAACGTTGCACTTTGAGATTAATTTCCTTTTGACTAATGACCATGTTTCACCTTTAAAAAAAAATGACCATGTCTCGATCATTAATTTCACAAAGAATTTTGATAATTTTGCTTCCATATTCGGAATACTTTCATGTCTCGGTCATTAATTTCACCAAGAATTTTGATAATTTTGCTTCCATATTCGGAATACTTTCATTTGAAAGCATTTTAAAATCTTTAAATTTTTTTGTGGCGATTGTAAGCTTATTGCATTTTTTTTTTGTTCGTCGCCTTCTCTGATCTTGATAAGATCCGAGTTTCCAAAATTTCCTTCGTGGTTGCACATTTTCAAATCTTTGGGAAGATGGTATCATCTACGGCTTTGAATATAATATCATTGGCAATGTTGTCAAGATTATTCCTTTTTCTATCGCCAGACGTCCACTACAGTTTTGGTTTTTATATATACTCAGAAACATCTCGTAATAAGACAAATGTTGTATTAGCCTTCAATATCTCAATCGGTCCATTAGAAATTATTTCTCACATTTCATTGTATAATGCAGATAAATGTACCTACATGAGAACTTTCCAGTCATCAAATTTATCAAGTGAGAATAATAAATTTTGTGTTAAATCATTCTTCATCTTTACGTGAGATATGAAAGAATTAATCCAATCACACACACTTGTAAATTGGATATGTCAAGAAGTCAAGAACAAGTTGACTCATTTAGGCAACGTGCTCTGATACCAATTATTGGTCCCAAAAGAGATAATGTAAAGTCTAGAGGGGGGTGAATAGACTTTACTCTAATTCGAATTGCTAAGCCAATGTTAAAACCAAAACACTTAATAGTTTGTTAGTGTCTTGTGCACAATGGAATATAAAATGATGTGTTGTGTGTGATTCATGTGAATATCAAGCATGCAAAAACAAATAATGTAAAGCAATAGGGACACAAGAAATTTATAGTGGTTCGGAGGTGTATGTTAATCCTCCTACTCCACTCTCTCCTGTCTCCAAGAGGAATTCACTATATCCAACACTCCTTGGTTACAAGATACAATAAATTTCCCTGATCTAGTGCTTTAATCACCAAGCCCACACTAATCAAGCCCCAACTAGTGCCTCCAGCACTACTTCAATAATCTAGTGCTTTGATCACCAAGCCCATACTAGTTACGCCCCAACCAACGCCTCCAGCACTGCACAAGGATTTCACACGCACTCCTTTCTGACAATGCCTTTTTTACACTCCTATAGAGAAAATACTTGTTTGTCAAAACAAGATTTTTGCTTGCTTCCAACTTTGAGACTTCTCGATAGATTCTTCAATGAATTGCATGTCTATGTAAGATGAAGATTAGCACTCTAGATTTTTCACTTGTGTATTTTAAATTTAGCAATTATCGCTTATAATTCTTGGTATGCTTCTATGTCCTCGGCTGCTTCAAATCTTCACCTATTTATAAGTATTGAGAGTTTGTCCGTTGAAAAAAGATGCTCCCAATTTTTAATCTTTGTCAGCTAGTCTCATAGTATTAAGAGTTTGTCACGCTAACTTCCACTTTCTCTGGGATTAATTCCTTGAAATTCATCTGCTTTTTTAACAGGGATTAATTCCTCTAGGATTCATGCTAACTTCCTCTTCCTATGGGATTAATTTTTCATCTCATACTCTAGCTCCTTAGGAAATTTTGACTCCTTTCAAAATTTACCTTATAAAATGTAGATAATGATATTTGATCTTTGGACTTGCCATAAAAAAATTAAGCTTTTAACCACTCTGTCTATGTGGATCTATATGGATTTATAGGGTAACTAATTAAGCTTATTGATGCAATCTTTTCCTTGATCTTTAAGCTAAGTAAGCTTCATTGCAATGCCATCATCTTCTCCAATTTTATTGACATTCCTTTTTCCTTCAAGATATTAATCTTTGCATCATCATGGCTTTGACATCTTCATAATACTTTCTTGAATGTGATTTTCGAAATTATTCCCCTTGTGATGATTCTTGATTTTCGTTTGATCTTAAACTCGCCTAAGACACTTAGAAAAAATAAAACATGGTAATCTAATATTTTTCAATACATTTTCACATAACAAAATCTATTACATTTTATTCCTAACAATAATTTGTATCTACTAAACTATTGCAATAAATATAATATTATTAAATGTAGGCTATGTGGGTTTTTTAAGATTTCAAAAGATAATATATTTCTTTGTTAAATACAGGTCACGTGGGCTGCTAACGAGTTTTTTAAGATTTCAAAAGATAATATACTTCTTTGTTAAATACAGGTCACGTGGGCTGCTTTTTAATAATAATAATAATAATAATAATAATAATAATAATAATAATAATAATAATAATAATAATAATAATAATAATAACAAAAATAATCTCTCTCTCTCTCTCTCTCTCTCTCTCTCTCTCTCTCTCTCTCACACACACACACACACATATATATATTCCTAATCATGTGA
>CM008336.1:6686023-6698219 GCA_002525835.2 Ipomoea batatas
TTAGTAGCGTTCAAGTTATCATTTTTGAAAAAATTAAATATTCTAGTGTTCTTGATTGAAGATCATTGAAATGTTTAGATTTAAATTCATGTAGAGAATCCATGTGATACAGATGAGATTGTGTATGTGTTTTTCAATTTAATCAGAGGTCTTGAGCATGCAATTACTTTTAAATTTGAGAAAATGTTTTTTTTTTAATAAAAATCAAATAAGCCATTGAATTACATATGAAACTGCAATTGGACCATCGAACTTAGCTTGAAAAAGTTGCAATTGGATCTCTAAATAACGTATAATCATACAATTGAACTAAAAGTGACGACCTATTTACCTGTTGATGGTTGATGTGACATTTACAGAATTATTTTTTTTAATTTTATATTAATAATTAAAAAAAACACCACTCCTCGCCTTTGGTGAATAGGTAAACATGTCACTTTTGGTTCAATTGTATGATTTTGCGTTGTTTATGGATCCAATTGCAATTTTTTTAGTTCAATGATCCAATTACAATTTCTTGTGTAGTTCGATAACCTATTTGACCCTTATTCCTTTTTTATTTTTATTTTTATTTATTTTTTTTATTGGATTTAAAGAGAGGAACCCACAAGGAAGGGGGGAAGAATGTCAATCATTATTGCGTGGACCGTGGTCCAAAAACATATAAAATATATTATTTTAACTCATAAAATATATTATTCCAAGTCATAAAATACATTATCTTACCCCAAAAATTTCATTATTCTAACACAGGCGGGGGTGGCTTTGGTTCGCGAGGATTAGTTCCCCAACCAGGGAACAGTACTAGAGGTACAATCGACACCCTAGCCATCGAGGAGGACGCTACTGTCGGTGCAACCAACTTAGAGTCTCTAAGGGTGATAAGTGCTTATTTGTCTATATTTTCCCCCCCTTTTCACTAAGTCATATTGTTTATAGATCATTCCAAATTTCATGAGAATTAGTGCTTATTTGTGTTATTTTGCAAGTAGTATGAGTTGGAAAGCATTGAAACAAAGATGATCATTTAAATTTCATGCATTTTGGTGGGCATTGGAGTCAAATGAAGACCTAATATGAAGCTATGGAGATGGATACAACAATCCCAAGGAAGCCTAAGAGTGGTATTTTCAAAGGGCCCTGGCCCTAGAGATAGCCAACATCAATGGCATATGGACAACTCAACAACTGTGGGGAGTGCGTCTCGGCTTAGCACTCCGTGAGCTAGGAAGAGGGTGCCACAAAAAACGGGGCCTAAAGCCAGGAAACCCAAAGTCGTGAACTGGGCCAAGAAGAGGGAACCCGCCAGGGGAGTGCCCGAGCCCATTCATATGGATACCATGTATCAGAGTACTGATTGCACCCCAACCATTAAGGGCCTACGGACTATCAACGTGCATAGCAGAACTTTTGTAGCTCTTCTTGAGGGGTGGGCTGACAAAGTGAATGAGAAAATCGAAGAACTGGTACGGTGGAAGGAACATGTAGATATACTAGTGATCTTGAAAATCACGATTAGCCCACCCTTCATGCGGAGGAGAGTAAAATTGTGCAATTACTACAGCCATCTACCACAGAGTTTTATGAAGTCGATAAGCCTAGGTATTGTCGATTCCACAAGCGACATGGACACGACACTAATGAGTGTCATGCCCTTAAAAAGAGATAGATCAAATCATCTAGCCTGAGATCGAACAACAACACTTGGGTGGGCTTGGAAGTTGGGCAGGCAGCCCAATGAGGTAAGAAAAAATATTTCTACATTTCTAGTTATGGTTGCTGACTAGGTAGGCTGCCAAGGAGATAAAAAATACACATTTTTTGTCGACCCCGCATGTAGATAATGCGGCCCAAATATGCAAAACGCCTCAAGAAGAAATAAGGGAGGAAAAAAAAAGAGAAAAAAGAAATAGTCATACATGCCAACATGTAAGGAAGGTGGACCAAGGAGCTTACAAGCGATAAAGGATGCTCATTGGCCGGCATGTAGGGAAAATGGCTGAACATCGTCTTTTGCTGGCCTGCAAGTAGATAGGGAAGGTAGCTCAAGGAGGCAACACATTAAAACAATCAGGAAAAAAAAAAAAAAGAGAGCAAAAAATTTCGTACATGAGGGAAGACAATCCAAGGAGTTTGGAAGCATGAAAGATGGCTGAAAAATCATCTTTAGTGGCCTTGCAAGCAGGGAAAGCCGCCCAAGAAGCCTATAAGTAGGGAAGTTGGTAATCGACCTGCATATAGGGCAATCGTTATACCCTGCACCACGGTGCACATAGCAATGTGCACCACGTACGTAAAACGACGTCGTTTCAGTGTTAATAGACGCGGACGCGAATGACTCAGGGAATTCATTATCTATAATACACATAATCATTATCTATAATACACAGAACGTTTGCCTAGAATACACAGAATGTTTGCCCAGAATACACATAATATTGACACAAAATACACAGATGTTAGTGGACGCGAATGACTCCAGGGAATTCATTATCTATAATACACATAATCATTATATAGAATACACAGAAGGTTTGCCTAGAATACACAGGATGTTTGCCCATAATACACAGAATATTGATGCCCATAATACACATAACTCATCCTCCTAACATTCGAATGCACGAACACATCACAACTTGTGTTAATAACATGAATACACATAATATTTACACAAAATACACAGAACTCATCCTCCTAAACATTCGAATGCACAAACATATCACAACATGTGTTACTAACATGAATACACATAATGGTTGCCTATAATACACAGAACGGTTGCCTAGAATACACAGAATGATTGCCTGGAATACACAGAATATTAACATAAATACAGAGACCGGCCGAAACGGGAAACGTGATTTCCAAAAAAAAACGGACGATTAATTTACAATGCTCAAAACGACGTCGTTTAGGTACGTGGTGCACATTGCTATGTGCACCGTGGTGCACAATATAATTTGCCCATATAGGGAAGGTGTCTGGAAATCATCTCTAGTGGGTCTGTAAGTAGGGAAGGCGGCCCAATGAGCCTGCAAGCAAAGAAGGTGGCTCATCGGCCTGCATGTAGGGAAGGTGGTTGAAAATCATCTTTTGTAGGCTCGCAAGTAGGGAATGCGGTCTAGAGAGGTAACATACATTAAGCAAAAAAATGAGAGAGAAAAAAGTTGCATTGTACTGGCTTGCACGTAGGTATGGTGGCCCAAGAAGCTTGCAACAAAAGGCGATTCATCAACCCGCAGGTAGGGAAAGCAACCCAAGGGGGCAACACACCTCAAAGAAAAAGAAGTAATGGATAAAATGTCATACGGGCTCGCGTGTAGGGATATGATGGTGGCTCAAGGAGCCTACAAGTAGGGAAGATGGCCAAAAAGAAATTAAAACATTTTTCTTTTTCTTGCAGGGAACGTGCAGGAGCTAAGTTGTCTTGATGAACTACATGTAAGGATGACGGTAGAGACCAAACTATCCTACTAGCCTAGAAGCCGACATGGGTCAAGTGGGTTGCGAGGCTCTGCAAGAGGGAGCTAGTGACATCTATTTAAAATTTTGTTATTCCACATTCAATAAGAGATGCAAACACATAATAGTTTCGTGATTCAAAGCCTTTTTACCCCAACATATAATTCTATCCCTCACTTATAAAGTCTTTTAATTAATAAAATGATTAAAATTATATATCAATCCCTTTATTAATGATGTAATTGTAGAAATTTAAGTGGAGGACTAATAGTGATAAATAAATGAAACCCAATGATATTGTAAGTCAAATTTTTTTTAAAAAAAAATATTAAATATAACATACAATGCCATAATTCTTAATAACTAAAATTGAAATTTGTTCAAGTACTTAAAAAAAAAAGGTGAAATTTGTTCTTTGAATAAAATCGATATAATCAAATGGAACTAAGTGAAGTTATTGATGCTTTTTTTTTTTTTTTTAATAAGAAAGTGAAGTTATTGACTTTTTTCTTGACAACCAAATAAGCATACTTATCATTGGTTCAAATCGGAAGGTACATCAGTACAATGAGGGGAATGTGATCCAAAGAACACCGGTCTGACTGAGAGCCGGCCGTCCTTGTCAACGAGTTGGCAACCTGGTTCGCCAACCTATTAATATTATGGCATGAAAAACTATCAAAACTACTCTTCAAATCTTTGCATGCATGAATAATATACCCCCAGGAAAGTCCTATTTGGATTTGAATTATTCAGCTCATTGATTAAGCCAATGCAATCAACTTCCAGGCTTCCAGCCTTAGTTTTCTTATACCTTTGCCCTTCAACCAAAAAAGGCTTCAGCTACCAGTGGGTTTTGGAGGCTATTAGTTATTGACATTTTAATTAAACAGAACATAAGCATATAAAAATTTGACGACATTGAGGTATATTATAGAAATCAAATTAACACTTTTTGCCCGGCCTTATCCAATTAATAATAATAAAAAAAAATCTTTAAAACTAATAGCTTACAGCATACATTAGTTTAAAGAATTCAAAGATAATATTACACTCAATCATTGATGGGTGAATGGGTCCTTAGCTGGTTCACCATTCATTTTATTAATTCACGACAAATACGAAAGTTTCAGCGCGTGTGATAGAAACTTTCTCTGAAACTTTGTGCTTGACCGTGTATTCAACGTTCTTATCATATTAGAGATCAGACGATCTCCCAATATATATACTCACTAGATTATAACTCTAACCTGAAGGATAAGAGCTTAGAAAAAAACAAAAAACAAAAATCTGAGAAAATTGACAGAGAAAAATGAAGCAAGCTGTGAAGGCTATTCTTGTGTTTTGCATCATATGTCTCCTTGTAAGCGGCGGATGGGCCAAAGGCGGCGGCTTTAGAGGAGGCGGCGGTGGGAGAGGTTCCAAGGGCGGTGGGAGCGGCGGCGGGGCAAGTGATAAAGGCACAGTTAGCGGCGGTAGTGGCGGAGATACGGCGAGCAGAGGCGGCGGAAGTGGAGTGCGCCCGGTACCGGTGTATCCTCATGGAAATCATCCATCAAACAACAGCCCCTCCACCATTGTTCCATGGCTCTGTATAGCTGCATATTTCTTTGCTCATATTTCATTGCTTATATTGTAGACTTGTAGTGTATGTATGTATTCTTTTCATAAATTTATTCAATTTCATTTGTGTGTAATTAGCATACTCCCATTTTATACCCAACCCTTTTGAAGGTTTGCAAAAATGTGTGTGAGACCGATCAAAATGTAATACTTTGTAAAATATTTTTTCGGGGTTTAATTTATAATTCATTTAGAATGATAATAGAGGTGTGTGACATCACACTACATAGTATTTCGTAATACTTTAATCTGTATAAGTATTACTCCCTCCGTCCCATTTTACCTGTCCTATTTACTATTCATTGGTCAAACCAACTCCTTCTTTATTGCTTATTTTATTTATTAATTTTTTATTATTTTTAAATTTAATTTTTTGTGTTTAATAGTACTTTTAATGTAGTTTCTAAATATATAAATTTTGTATATCAATGCTAAACTTAATATTATGAAAAATTTGATTAAAAATAACTTCAATCAAGCCCGAATCAGACATCCAAAATGGGACGGAGGTAGTATATTTTTATCTTGACCTTGCACGTTTTACGAATAAGGATGGTGAGACGATCATAAGAAGAGTCATTCTTAAAGATTTGACCAATATTTACTGTTTAACTTGGTTAAACAATCAATATAAATATTTGATTAATTAACTTTTGTAATAGCGTATTACTCCAAAACACTAACATGCAAATTTTCGATAAACTTTTTTATAAAGTCATTTTGCATGTAATCAGCTATATATTAACTAACAGCTAAATTACGAAATATTTTTCTTGCAATCAACTAATGCTATAAACTAGCCAAACCTACTAACCCAATCAGTTATTTACCAAGCATTTCCAAAGTCTATTTTGTTGTTTTTGGTTTTTTTTTTTTTTAGGGAAAAGGGTCAAATAAGCCCTCCAACATTACTTAAAGAATCAATTAGGCCCCTGAACATTTTAAAGTAGCAATTAAACCTTTAAACATTGTATTTTGATGCAAAAAAGCCCATAAACTTGTTAATGACCTGTGATCACAGGTCATTAGAATTCCGGCCAAATTTCTGGCACACTCCGACTATATTCCGGCACAAAAGTCACCGGCGAGCGGTCGCCAGTGACTCACTGGACAGTTGCCTTCTCCGGTGAGAGAAGGCAACCGGAAAGTGAATCACCGGCGACCGTCGAACGGTCGCCGGTGACTTTTGTGCCAGAATATGGCCGGAGTGTGCCGGAAATTTGGACGAAATTCTAATGACCTGTGATCGCAGGTCATTAACAGGTTTATGGGCTTTTTTGCATCAAAATACAATGTTTAAGGGTTTAATTGCTACCTTAAAATGTTCAGGGGCCTAATTGACTCCTTAGGTAATGTTGGAGGGCTTATTTGACCCTTTTTCCTTTTTTTTTTTAATGTTTAATAGTTTGTTCAATTAATAAAACTGCGTGCAGTGGTTCAAATTGTTATAATTATTATTTAGTGTGGACATTATGAGTGGATTATATAACTATTGTAACGGCCATTGTATTTATGTATCCATTATTCCTTTCAGTTACATATGTAATTATATAAACATCCCTTGTACTATGAAACTGATGAATAGAATGCTTCCCTTGTCTCCTTGTCTACATTCCTTTTGTTATAGTAGTTTATGCATCATTGCAATTTACCCTTCACGGTTAGGAGCTAAAGACCAACGGGCACAGCAAAATCTTTTCCAACACGTTATCAGCACGCTCTACTTCTCCCGTGAACGGTATGCTATTTTTTTTTTATCATTCCCAGTTGCTAAAACTGCCTATGATTGCATATTTGTGTTCTATGAATCTGTGAATATGATAATTGGATTTTATGTCTTTGAATATATTATTCGGCATATAACATCTGTATGAAGTGTTCCTACGTCTCTCCTTTGTTTTTCAATTACCTGCAAACTCAGAATAACCATAAATCAGCAACATTCTGGCCTTGAAAAATTGTGAATCATTTATCAATTCCTATAAAAATTTTCGAATGCGGCGTTTTGTTTTCTTCTTTCTTTGGAGACAAAAACCAATTTTTTTTGCAAAGAAAAAACAACAATTTTCTTTGTATCTATTTTGATTGCTGCTGCACATTTCGATTACGGATTTTTTCAATAAATCACAAAATCACAAAATACAACAATGGATATACATTTTTTTTGTGATGAACCCGCACCAATTTTGTTTTTCGAAAAACAATATCCAAAATTCCTGCACCGACTTTTTTTTCGAAAAACATTTTAAAACCATACCTGTTTTGACGACGGCGACACCGGCGATCTTCCTTCGCTGATAGGCCGCCAGCGCGTTTGACCGGAAACGCAGCATAGACTGCTATTCTCTGACGAAGGTGATGGCGGCTCCGATCGGCCTCGAGGTACGATGGCCGTCCAGACGGCGGCGCGGCGCTCCGGCAGAGGGCCGCGGTGTGCATCCCCGGGAGTAGGCGTCGGCGTCTCTCGCGCGCTCCTGGGCGCGGCGCTGTTTGACAGCGGTGTGGGAGGCGTCGAGGCGCCGATGTTTCTGCAGGATGCGGACGGCGATGGTGAGGCTCGGTAGTAACGACGAATCGTCACTGCGGCAGCGAAAGTCGACGATTGACGATTTGTTTTTGGTCTTCTTCGTTTTTGCGTTGCGCCCGCCTCTTACGCTTATCTGCAGAATCATACCCTAATTAGACATTATAAGGGTTCATTCTCTATTTTTTTTAATTGATTAGGCCTGTGTTTTTTGGCCATTTTTTAGTCCAGATCAATTTTTTTTAAGGTAACTTTATTCCTTTCAAAAAAAAATGTAACTTTATTATCTTGGGCCTATTTTGTTGATGGATTCATTTTTTTGTTTGTTCATAATTCATTGAACAATATGATATATGAGCCTTCAAGTTTAATAATTATGCTTATAATTGAGATCCTATATTGATTATTATCATTAAGGGATATGTTAACTGCCTATATGGATCGGATATTTGCAGCGGTTTTAAGAATATTATTATTCTCCATTGCTAATTTTATCACTTATTGTGATAAATAATGTCTTCATAAAATATTTGAAAGGCATGAGATTTTAGAATTTTTTATCAATCTCCCAAATATTATAATTATATGCTTGCAACTTTGCCATGATATTTTTCTATATAAGCATGTCCGTATGCCGTTTTTATAATTTTTGGGAGTTATGTTTGTTTCTTAGCTTTTATATATGGAGGACTCCTATTCTGTCTTTTCATTATCATTATTGAATTCATTTACGATATTATTTGCATAATAATTTTGATTAATTACATTTTTTATCGTAATACACCTCTACGATATTTTTGGCTATCCCTGCCAATTTGAAATATGTGAAAAGACGATTTTGGCAAATTATTAGCAATGGCCATACCATTGCCAGACAAACGTCCTGAAGATGCCAGATAAGTGTTTTTCTCAAAGCAGATATTTTATAATTATCTTATATTGACAATTGTGTGCATTTATATATCACCATGTGATATTTTAATTGTCTAAAAGAATATATGACGTCTATCCAAATTGATACTCAACTTTTAGAAAGCATGATTGATAGATACATGATAAGATCACTCCATATAACATTGTATGTTGAGTACCCTAATCATCATCATGAAACAATTATTTGAGATAGACAATAAAATATCCTATTTTTAACTAGAGCTCTAAAATCTGAATAGAGCTTTGCCCGGGAGGCAAACTAAGTAATTTTGGAGGAAAATTATCTATCTTGGGGACCTCCAAAAATTTAGAAAGCACTACATATCACAAGCACATAGTACATGGTTCAAAATTGCGCATTTCCCTATCTGCGTTATATTTTTTTGAAATATCAGTATGCATTTCTCTCTTTTCTTAGAGTCATCAAATAATTAGAGCATATCATAAGGATTACTAGAAATGCTTACTGCATACCTATTATAAGATCGTTTCTCGGCATTAGGGGGAGATTTGACCAAACCTTTTATAGAATGCCGAGAAAATTTCATAAAATGAAAAAGATCTTCAAACCCATGTACTAGTTTTATTGAACCAGAAGATTCAGAAATTGAACAAAAATCTGCTAGAAATATCAAGGAGTGACTAAGTCCATAGAAATATTATTAAAATCCCCAAATAGGACTAAACTTTCCTACCGATTTTCTTTATGCCGGAAGCATTAGAAATTTATCGGTTTCAGAATTTGTAAAAACTAGATCTAGTGTAGAAATTTTGTCACTCCTGGAACATAAAATTTTATCCTGAAGATATTCGTTTGGAAGGCGAAAATCCCCAGTAAAATTGTAGGTGCACCAAATAAATAAAATACTGGGAAGCGGAACAACCAAATTCAAAATACTACTGGGAAATGCCATCTATTTGGTTGATAAAAATGCCATGTGTATAAAAATATTTACAAAATAGTTATAGTTGTCGACAACACATTTCGCCCCTATAGCTCATGAATACTTAAAATCTGGATCCAGAAATTAAAACAGTAGTTTAACGCCCGAAGCGTGCTAACTGTTTTAGAAAAGAGCAATTAAGGCTTACAAATCAAAACTCGCTAAAGAAAAGCGAGTTGAGGGTTTTACGCAGAAACTCAATATGGTAATGGCATTATATTCCGATATTTAATAAAACTAGCAGAAAATAAATTAGATATGTAGTCAATAGACACAATTATCACATATTCTATATGGATAAGTCGGTTACTAATATCCCTGAATAAATAAGTTACTAAACTATGACCTTTTCTACAAAGTCAAATTGATTGGAAAAGGATTTTCTCCCCACGAAGAAAGGATGAAAATCTATTCTCATATAGTATATGTTATTGTGAAACTTAAATGTATTTTTCTAGAAGGATATCTATAAATCCCTCTTGAAAAATCTAAATCAGTGGATTAAAAGTCATTATCTCGAAGGAGAAGGTACTTCAGGACCCGAAGTCCACTACTTCAAAAATATAATAAGTAATTCCATCAGTCCATATGATCATTAAAGAATATGATCAAATTCTATAGACAATCATGAAGATTGTGACATATATCTTCTCTACAACTTATTAAAACTTCAAGCCATATGTAGAACTTGAAGATTGTTATCTTCAAGGGGAGATGTGGCTACATTTACTTAAATCAATCCTAAATATTGGGTCTTAAAAGGACCAACAGTTGCACTCTTTTTATAACATATGAATACATATATACCATGTACTCTTTTTTCCTCACTAGATTTTTCCCATTGGGTTTTTCTAGTGTGGTTTTTAACGAGGCATGAGTATAATATAATAAACGAGAAGAACGTTGCAAATAAGTACTTAAATAGACGAACCCCGAAATCCTGAAGATTATGCCCTGAAGGTTCATGATTGTACTCTTTTTCCCTTAACTAAGTTTTTCCCACCGGGTTTTCTTAAGTTAAGGTTTTTAACGAGGCAATCAGGAAGGTTGTTGTCTTCAGGGGGAGCAACAACATACATAAATTATTGGTCCATAAGACCACCAAATCCTGAAGATTAAAATGCAGAAAGTTATGGTTGTACTCTTTTCCTTAACTAAGTTTTTTCCCACTGGGTTTTCTTAGTGTAAGGTTTTTAATGAGGCAACCAGTACTATATATGAGTTTATAAATATCATGTACTATTTTCTTCAACTAGGTTTTTCCCACGTGGTTTTCCTAGTGAAGTTTTTAACGAGGCATGATTGTGATAAAATAATGTCCAAGGGGGAGTATTATAATTATTATTTAGTGTGGACATTATGAGTGGATTATATAACTGTTGTAACGGCCATTGTATTTATGTATCCATTATTCCTTTCAGTTACATATGTAATTATATAAACATCACTTGTACTATGAAGACTGATGAATAGAATGCTTCCCTTGTCTCCTTGTCTACATCCTTTTGTTATAGTAGTTTATGTATCATTGCAATTTACCCTTCACGGTTAGGAGCTAAAGACCAACGGGCACAGCAAAATCTTTTCCAACACAAATATCAATTTCATTCATATATTATTCTTGTTGTTTCAATTTTTTATTTTTATTTTGGATGTATTGCTAATACTACAGTAATAATTTTGACCAATTTAATTCAATTTGTCAATTTCCTTCACCCTGTTTCCATTTTATCCATTTTGCCTATCTAAAGGTGTTTTGATGACTATAAAAGCAACCATTTTCAAATGGAGGACAGGAGTACTATGTTTTTAAATAATGTTTTTACAAAAGTTGATTAATTTGATCACTTCAAGAGTTTGACTTAATCAAACTGATAAAATAAATGTTTGGTAAACAACATTTTCTATTAGCACATTTTGTCCAAAAAGTCAAATTTAAGTGTTTCTCTAAACAACATTTGAAAAAAAAGTACCTTTTACGAATTATATCATAATAAATATTAATAAAGGTTGAAATTTTGTATAAAAATGACATGTGAGTGGTTATATTCACACATTATTTTGAGTGGGTTGTATCAAAATGAATTTTAATTTGTTGGAAAATTACCTATTTTTGGTATGTAAAACGGTCAATTTGAGACAAAGTTTTGAGTGAGTTTAATTTTTAATTCGGGTTGGGTCAAGGTGTACTTGAGTTCTCCTAAGTAAGAGTTTTAAATCGATATATTATGCACTCACCTTAAGCAAAAAAAATCACGCACTTTAAGAAAGAAAATCATGCACCTTAAATTTGACTTAGATGCAAAAGGTACGTTAGGTGTTGAAAATTTAAGTACGTTGATCTTAAGCTTTAGGTGTGTGGTTTTCATTCTTAAGGTGCGTGGTTTGTGTGCTTAAGGTAGCGTCAGTTGTTGAAACTTAAGGTGCGCCATTTTAAAACTTTAGGTGTGTCATTTGTGTTCTTTAGGTGCTTTGTTTGTGTGCTTAAGATGTGTGGTTTGTGTACTTAAGGTGCGTCATTTTAAAACTTTAGGTGCATGGTTTGTGTTCTTAAAATGGTTTGTTTGTGTGATTAAGTTGCGTGGTTTGTGTACTTAAGGTGTGCCATTTTAATGCTCAAAGTGCGTCTTTTTGTGTTAACCACACAACCACACTAAAAGCTATATCCTCACCTGAACTCATCTATATATATATATATATATATATA
>CM008336.1:6721618-6735632 GCA_002525835.2 Ipomoea batatas
AGGTGTGAAGCTAGTTCTTGTGTTGTGCATCATATGCCTCCTCGTAAGCGAAGGATGGGCCAAAGGCGGCGGCGGCGGCGGGAGAGGCGGCGGTGGGAAGAGCGGCGGTTATGGCAGAAGCGGTGGAAGCAGAAGAGTGCGTCCGTTACCGGTGGTTCCTCATCATGGAAATCACCCATCAAACAATGCCCAATCAACCATTCTTGTTACATGGCTTTGTATAGCTGCTTCTTTCTTTGCTCAAATTTTATTCAATAAATTGTAGTATAAACCACACATTCTTTCCATTGCTCAAATTTTTGTGTTCAATTTACTTCACTTTGTAACAAATTTGTAAATGCATTATTATTATTATTATGATGTGGCTGAAACATCAATTCGATTCTTGTCCTTTCAATTTTGTTCTGTCTTTTTTAATCGCTAATATTACAATAATTTTGACCAATTTAAATCAATTTGTCCATTTCCTATTCCGAAAATACTACATAGACTCCGATCTCACACTCTCTCACTGAAAATATCAATTTTCTGACCACTAAAAAGTGATCGAAAATCGCCAAAATTTAGTTAGAAATCCTTGTTCCAACCATTTTTTTCAACCACTTAAAGGATCTGAAAAAATTCGTCAGTATTTTCGACCACCACATGAAGTGGTTGGAAATAGCGTCCACAATTGTAAAGTGGTCGAAAAATTTGATCGGGGCAAAAAAGTTTGCATTTACATATTTTCCGACCACCAGTAGTCAAAAAATAATAAAGAGAAACAAAAAAAAAAAAAAAATCATTTCCAACCACCAGCGACCTATTAATATTCAAAATTAAAATACCACATTAAAATTGTGGAGCAGACAAGTAAAGATACAATAAATACCCACAACAACACTTTCTTTCCATATTAAACTTGCCAGTGATCATTATACCTCATTATTTCAATATTGGCACCTTCCCTTCTTTGAGTTATCCTGATTAACCGTACCTTACAAGGTAAACACAATTAATTCAAAGAATAAAAATTTTAACATATTCAGACAAATAAATTCACCAACCTTTGCTTCTAATTAACTTCTTGGGTTTAAGCAAATCATTTTTTTCATCCAAGCTCATATTGTAATGCTTTTAACTGATGTCATTGTCAACCACCCAGTGCATATACTAGCTTCAATTATCTTATCACACACATATACCCATAATCACAGGAAACTAAATTTCGATTTTATCCATAGGGGCTAGGGACCATAGCCAGAAAGAGATAAGATACACAAAGAGAACCACATATATACATACACAGGCTTAGGGAGTAGGGGCCATAGTCAGAAGCTCTTCAACCAAGCCATAGGCAAATTATTGTGTGGGTCGTGGTCCACACAGGTGTGTGGACTATGGTCCAAAATTTCGTCGTGAATATTATGAGTAAAAACAATATACATTGTGTTAGAACAATGTACATTATGTTTTAAAATAATGTACATTATGAGTTAGGATAATGTATATTATGCATGTGTTAACTACGTGTTAGAATAATAAAACATCTTAGCTAATATAATGTACATTATGTTTTAAAATAATGTACATTATACTTTAGAATAATGCACGTTACATTTTAAAATAATGTACATTATGAGTTATTGTTGCAGCTGGGCGTGCGAAACAATGAAACTAAGCAAAACTACTTCGTTTTTTCCTGTGGTCCACACAATAACCATTGCAAGCCATAAACATCATAGCACTCTACCATTCCATTGAAAGTGGTCGATCTTCTGCTTACTATTTCACATTCCGCATTCCCATTTGGCCATTTGGAATCCATACCACTAGAACAGATAATTCACATGATTTTTCCAGTACAGACTTTAGTCTCTCTCTGCATATTTACTGCCTGATAGCTTCCATTATAAACAATGATTTTGAAAAAAAAAATTACTAAATGAAAAAGAAATAATAATGATAGAATAAAGAACATGCTTCTATATAAAGATGGACTTAATCAAAATACAATTTTAATTTAGAGGGGAGAAAAGAAATATAGGCATGAATTCACTCTCTACAACTTCTCTAGTAAAGCGTAGGCAAGTTTTCAGTACAAGTATAAGGAAATAAAGTACACGCAATTGACATGACATGCTTACTACACTCAATTCAGTGGTTATTTCAGGATTGATTGACGTGATGAAATTGACTGCTACACAAGATTAAGATTGTTGCATTCCTGGTTGTTGGGTCTATATCATGAGTAATAATTGTGGTTGAAAGTGTACTGTTGTAGCTTAAGTGCTTTCTTAGATTTCTTCTTCTTCTTCTTGGACTTCAACTCAACTCTCTTCTTCTCCAACATGTATCCAACCAAAGACTGTTTTCTGTTGAAAGTGACATTCTTTATCCCTCATTAATCATTATATTATCTAGTAAAGGTAATTAACCAGCAAGCTAGCATTGTGCTTCTTCAAAACTAACTCCATGATAATTGCTTTGGAGTTGGTCATGGTGTCAAAAATACCAATTCTGCCTTCCATAGACTAGGACACGATGTCCATTATTAGTCTTTGACAATCCTCTTCTTTGCCTTCAAGTCCACAATCCCGTTACACTCCTCCTTGGCTGTTTTAGACCAGTAAGAGGCTCGATTTTTTAGAGATAGATTTGCAGTAGTCTTACTAACAGAGGTTGATATTTTTAGCGAATCGCTTTTAACTGTTGGGAATTTAAAAGGAAAATTTTGTAGTAGAACTACGTTTTTTTTATATCTAGAAACGGAGGGAAATACCCAAAGAAAAGGAAATAAACAGCTTAGTTTACATCCCCAGCCATGCGGTCATGGAGAACAAGAGGAACTAACTCATCCGGAGCTTCAGACCAGTTTAACAGACCATTGTGGTTCGAGAGGGCCATCTTAGCCAGGGCATCTGCAAGGCGATTTTGAGTCCTCAACACATGGGTAAAACGAATGGCATCAAACGCTGTCACTGCCGAGATACAACGGGCAATAACATTGTTGCGCTGACCCAAAGTGTGTTTGATACCCCTCAGCTGATCTATTGTCACCTTCGAATCACTTTCGACAATAAGGTTGGAAATTCCTCTACGCGCCGCCATTTGTAGTCCTTGAAGCACTCCCCAAGCTTCAGCTTCCGCCACTGAGCATCTGCTGATATGGTAAATAAAACCTTCGACCCATTCACCCATGCCATCCCGCAAAACACCACCACAACCCGCCACGCCAGAGGAGGTGATAACGCTACCATCTACATTCAATTTGAACCACCCTCCGGAAGGTTTTGTCCAAATCACCGCCCCCACGACAGAGTGCGAAGCCATCGTTACCCGAGCTGCCTGTCTCGAAAAACTACTGGCGACCTCCTGTTCTTGTCGCTTGAGCCATGCAAGCTTATGAATGAGCGGAAAACTCGTGTTTGTAAAAACCTTAGCATTACGCCATTTCCATATCCACCACAAACGAATCGCAAAACACTCCGGCCAAGTAGCGGGAATACCCATCGATCGATCACCAGTAAGCTGCACCATCATCCATTCCGCCCAGTCAAGCTGTTGGAGACTTTGGACCATTCGAGCGCCAAGGTCAGCCTCCCATATTCCTTGTATCTCCTTACACCGGCGAAACAAGTGGGTGCAATCCTCATGTAACCCTGCACACGAAACACAGTATGTGTTAGAAGTTAGATGACATCTCCCTCTCTCAACATTCGTTAAGATTTTTTCATGCATCGCAAGCCAAATAAAAAGACAAATCCTGTGGGGAACGCGTAGCCCCCAGATCCTCGTCCATATGGTCATTCCAGAATGTGGCGCTGAAAGGGTAGAGGCTTCATACGCAGATCTTATTGAGAAAGATCCTGATGTGTCCAAACTCCAGCCAACTTCGTCATCCTCAATATCATTCCCCAAAAGGACAAAACCAGCAAGTGAGTCAAGAATAAAATCCGGAAGGAGGCCTGTCAGCCTTTCCCACTTCCACCCTTTACTTTCTTCCCAATAATCATTAACGGTTGCATACAAATCCGGTAGACTCAACGGCGTCTTGAGATGAGAGTGCAAAGGCAAAGGCGTAAGCCATTTATCCATCCAGAACTTTGTAGATTTGCCATTTCGAACCCGCTGCATCAAACACTTTTCCGTGATGTGCTGTGCCGACAAAATGCCCCGCCACACATTCGAGACATTTCTTGGCAACTGGCTCCGCCGAGGGTTGGTATATTTACTTGAAAGCATCCGTGCCCAGAATCTGTCATGTTCAGTATGTAGGCGATACCGAAGCTTTGCCATGTACGCTGCATTTAGATCTTGTAGTCTATACAAACCCAAACCCCCGGCTTGCATTGGTGTTGTGACCACGTCCCACCTAACCAAGTGAAGTCTGGAGTGCGAGTCAAAGCTAGTTGCCCCCAGATAAAGTTTCTGGTACGTTTTTCGATCTCCAAACAGACTCCCACGGGCAGTATGGAAGTCTGCATTGTGTACGTTGGAATGGCATTAAGAACTGCCTTGGCAAGAGTGACTCGCCCAGCCACCGAGAGGAGTTTAGTTTTCCAGCCCTCCAACCTGCCGTTTATTCTGTCAATTAGCTCCGTGAAGTGGTGACATGTTACTCGCCCATGGATCGTCTTCACCCCAAGGTATTTCCCTAAATCGGCGGTCTGCTCGATTCGCAAGCTATCCGAAATGGCAGAAGCAAGAGTAGACGAAACATTTTTGGAGAAAAACACCTTTGGCTTAGCAAAATTGATTTTTTGGCCGGACGCCTCACAAAACTGCAAGAGACAAGTCTGAACAATATGCACCTACTCCAAAGATGCTTCCGTAAAAAGAACCGTGTCATCCGCGAAACACAAGTGAGATACTGTAGGGCAGGAAGGCGCTAACTTAAGCCCTTTCCATTCCCCTGAGTCCATTTTCAAAGAAATCATCTGACTTAATTTCTCCAGGCAAAGGACAAAAAGAGCCGGTGACATGGCGTCGCCTTGACGAATTCCTCTTTCAGGGATGAAGTGTTGGAGTCGTTCTCCATTCCAATTAATCGACATACTAGGTGTGCGGATACAGTACATGATCAAATTAATCCAGTTGTGGTTAAAACCGGCTTCCTGCAAGGTGGACTCAATGAAAGACCAAGAAAGTCGATCATAAGCTTTTTCAAAATCCAATTTAATAGCTATGTAGCCAGATTGACCCCGTTTAGTACGCATAGAATGCATGACCTCTTGATATATAATAATATTGTCAGAAATTTGTCGACCCGGTACGAACGAGCTTTGGAACGGTCCTACCAACTCCGGAAGAACGGTCTTCAACCTGTTCGTGATGGTTTTTGTGATAAGCATATAGCTTACGTTACACAAACTGATCGGTCGAAACTGTTTAATTGTTTCTGGAGATGGGACCTTCGGAATAAGAACTAAAAGTGTGTCATTGAGTTCTTTCGGGAAAGTACCATTAGTAAAAGCCTGTTGAACTAACTGGAAAAGACTATTGCCCACGGCATCCCACATTCGTTGATAAAATACAGCATGGAAACCATCCGGGCCCGGGGCCTTAAAAGGTGACATAGCCATTAGAGCAACATGGACCTCGTCCTTCGTTACCTCTCTGTTAAACAAATTCCAATCGGCCTGCAGTAAAGTGGGGAAAGCCCCATCTAAAGCTGCATGCGGAACAGTTTGGGTATCGCTGGAGAAAAGGACTGCATAGAAAGCCCTCACATAAGTTTTCAGAACCTCCGAATCCATAATCCAACAACCATCATCGCCCTTTAAAGCCTTGACCGTGTTACGTGCCTTCCGAATAGTGGTTGCAGCATGATAGTATGCCGTGTTTCGATCACCAGAAGAAATCCATTCCTCCCTTGACCGTTGAAACCACAAAAGCTCCTCCTGATACAGAATATCATGATATTCGTCCATAAGTTTTCGTTCAAGTTTAAGCAGACCGCCGTGGGGAGAGATGGCCATGCGACGTTGAATACCAGACAAACGGGCCAGAACCCCTTTTTTCTTGTGATGAATGTTCCCAAAAATTGATTTGTTCCAACCTGCAAGGGTAAACCCCATACGAGTAACGTTAGTACAAAAATCAATATTAGAATTCCAGGTGGACTTAACAATCTCATGTAGCCCGGTGTTCGTGAACCAAGTTGCTTGAAACCGGAAAGGAAAGGTCCTGACAATCGGAGTACGAGGTGCCATGCTAATCAAAATCGGGGCATGATCCGACGCTACTCAAGGAAGATGGGAGACAGAAGCATCCGGAAAGAGTTGGCGCCAGTCAACGTTACAGAAAGCCCTATCTAAACGGGCACTCTTGGTATCTCCATTTGAAAAGGATTTAACCCAAGTAAATTTTGGACCATTATAACCCATATCCACAAGACCTTCCGAATGGATCCATTCCGCGAAATCCGAACTACGCTTGGACGAGAAAGTGGAATAATTGTCAGTATCCTCCCGATTAATCACTGAGTTAAAATCGCCAGCAATCAAAAGGGGCCCATGGAGGGTTTGCTTGGTAGTAGTTAATTCAGCCCACAGCCGGCGACGTAAATGATGAGTCGGACTGCCGTAGACCACCGCATAAAACCAAGGATTTCGTTGGTCGACCCGAACCTGCAAAATAATAAATTGGGGATGAGTAGCAAAAACCGAGACGTGCGAAGAGTCATTCCAAAAAGTCCAAATGCCTCCACTAAAACCCACCGCCTCGACCCGAACCCAATAAGAGAAACCCATTTTTTTGCAGATCAAATCTGCCTTGGCACCCGACACTTTGGGTTCGACAAGGCTCAAAAAAGTCGATTTGTGTGTGTGAATGAGGTTTTTCAGGACACGGTGGAAAGCCCGCCCCGCCGCGCCTTGACAGTTCCAAACTATGCAGTTCATAAAAACAAACAGCAAGAGGAAAAAGAAACAGAAACAAAACAAAAGACAAAACCAAAAGATCAAAACAAAGACTCAAACAGAGCTGGTGGCAGCGCCACCCTCCATTTGATTATCTCCGTTCGGATCCTCGATCTCCATCACGACATCGCCTTCCACATCCAGTGCATCCGGAGGGTCAGTATGATGCTCTCATGAGAGGTATGTCGATGCAGCCGGAGTCATCTCTGGAGAATCCCCATTGATCACCCTGGTTGAAGTAACGACCTGTCCCCCATTTTCTCCTCGAACAACCACATGTTCATCCTCCTCAGCCACACGCCTAGACCCCGAACCACTAGCTGTAGAACCCCTGGGCGCCTGCTCCTTTTCAACAAGAGTCCCGGTCCGGCCCGCAGCGCTGTCATTAGTAATCTGACGTTCATTCACAATCACATTTGCCCTTCGGGACGTCACTTGTTGGCGCCCAGTCGCCGCACTACTCACAGCTGGATGTTTGTCAGCTCGCCGCCTCAGCGGGGTTTGGGCCTCATTATCAGGGACGGTGCCTGAGCCGTCTTCTGCCTCCAACGGTGCATAACGGGAACCGGCGACTCTACATTCACTCCGACTAGGGCACAATTGCTAGGCCCCGAAGCTGGGACTGGCTGACGCCGTTCTTTCCGCGTTACAAGCATCCAGGAGCCATACGGCTTCGCCCTCTATGCAGCATTCGTGCCTACGGTATTGTTCACGACAGGAGTCGCATTGTTAGGCATAGGCATAGCCTGATCAGCCACCGCTTGGCCACTCTCCGATGCACCCGCTACGTGATCAACCTAGTGTGAGAACATGTGTCTTGTCGATGACCATAAAGGCCACAGGAGAAACACACTAGATGAATTCCCTCGTACGCCACCTTCCAAACCTTTTCTTCCAAAGTAAACGTCGAAAGAAGCGGCTTTGTGATGTCGATTTCAACGCAAACCCTTGCAAACTTGCCTCTAGACACCAAACTAGTGGTGTGATCCACGCGAACAGTACGCCCAAGTTTGTTTCCGATTCGGCGTAGACTAAGGAGATTGTAATACTCAACGAGAATGTTGGGGAACCGAACCCACACCAAAACCTTCTCAGTCGTGTCTTCAAACGGATCGAAATTGGGCACCCGGCCTAGTCCTTGACAATCAGGTAGTGATTTAGGATCATCCAAGGTCCTTCAAACTTCGCAAATTCCAAATCCTCCACCATCCCAAACCGAACTAAAAAGTAATCGTTTTCCAGAGCTATTAATTCCATACGGCCTTTCGGGTGCCACATCGAGAGCAATCGTCGCAGAAGGTAAGCATAGCCAACTCGTCGACCCATAACTTTGATAATCAAGGATTGCCTCCACGGTGCCCTGATCTGATCTTTTTCCTTCTCAGAGAAGCGAATCCGAGGACAAGCGGGATCAGATTCCTCTGTTCCCAGATCATCCTCCCCCGTCGGATCGGCGTCGTCGTCCTCATCATATAGGGATGCCAGCAAAAACGGTGCAGTACCAGCACCGCTGCCCACCACTGAATCCAGATAGGATCTAGGCAAAGCTTCCGCAATCGGCGCTTGTGGCTGCGTTTCAGTACCGAGATCAGTAACAGCATCGTGATGAATCACACCAGCATTCTCGATTTGCATGGCCGATCCCGTGGGCTCGTTCATTGGCGTCTCTGCTACGACGTCCACTACTGCAGGCGAACGTTGCTCTAGGGGCGTAGTCTCAACCGGAACCTCCACCGCAGTGTCGGAGACATCATCAGAAACCTTTCGTTTCCTCGTACTTCGTTCAAGCATATCGGAGTCCTCAGAGGACCGTTGGGAGCCGAGAGCGTTTGCGTTTCCGTTATCCATCTATGCACCAATATATTTCCTAAACTTCAAATAGTGTAATTATAGTAGAACTATAATTACACTAAACTTAATTGGTAGTAGAACTACGTTGAATGTAGGTTGGCTTAGAACAAGAAAAAATTAAAAGAAAAAAAAAATGTGACGTGTAACACTGCCTTAAAAGCTACATCATGCCAAAAACAGGACATAATGAGTAAGTAATAGTTCTCTCTTATTTTCTTTCTATAACAACATTTCAAGTTTTCATAGAAGTCTAGCTCCCTACTTATAAAATGGGTAGAATACCATTTAAAAAGCAATGCGAGACAACAAGTCATTTGAATTTATCCCAACATATTTTCCCCCATTGTCATTCCTCCCTAAAAGGTACCCCTGTTGGGTTTCCAATCCCTCCTTGATTAATTGAAGTTGAGATGATCATTGGGTTTCCTATCCCGCCATTAAGTCACTTCGTTTGGTGCACACCACAAAAAATTCAATAAGGTGGTGCACACCACAAAAAATTCAATAATACATACTTGAATAACCCTATCGCCATCAATCCATCTCTAATATCCACGACTAGTAGTTGCGATGAAGACTCTCATATTGATCAATAAGCTAGAGAACATTTATTATGTGATCTAGTACGTATATAGTTAATTAAGTAAAATCGGATTTTTTTTGTTAATTTGAATATATATTTAAAACTTTTTAGAGTTTAGGAGTGTAATTGCATAAGTATGTATAGATCAAAGACTTTTGAATCTTATCCAAAATGAAAAAGAAGACAAAGTAAATGAGAAATCTAACAAGACAACACATTTGAGTATTTGACTAGATGCCAAAAATGTCTTATTACCACGCACTCTCTTTAGTCTTTAGCATGCTACAACCCTTAGCCTAATTTCCCTCTTCTCTTTGCTTCTCCAAACCTTCAACATCTCAACTACCAAATATAACAGACATGTAATATAATGTCACAACAAAATATGGAATCCTTTAGCTTGATTTAGCAACAAAAAAAAATTGTCATGTTTTTATTACTATATTTAAGAAATATGTTTACTATCTAATAAATATATAGGTGCTTAATTCTAATACCCACAATCCAAAAATAAAATAAAATTCTATGATCTATATATAATACTTGTTATGAATGGAAACCTAATAAAGGATAAAGGGTGTGTTTGGTTCCTGGGTTTAGGCATAAGGTATGGGTATCAAAGTGATTGTTATTGTTTTGTTGATAGGTTTTTAGAATACTATTATAAGTTTGGAATACCCCATTAATTGGAAAACACATACCATAATGAAATAAATGTTTCATTTCCCTTCCTCCTTTCTTCCTCAACTATTATTATTCATTCCCATTCCAATATACTACCAAACATGCAAACTACTTTCACAAAAACTCATTACTCTTACCAAGTATTTGGGGTGTGTTTGGTTTGTACATGGGAATCAGAATCAGAATGGGTATCAAATACTTGGTAATTAATGGTAATGAGTTTTGGTAAAAGTATTTTACATGTTTGTTAGTAGGGTGAAATTGGAATGATTATTAATAGTTGAGGAAGAAATGATGAAGGGAAATGAAACCCTTATTTAATAAGGGTGTGTGTTTTTCAATTAATGAGGTATTCCAAACCCATAGTAGTATTCTAAAACCTTTCAACCAAACAATAACAATCACTTTAATAACCATACCTTATACCAAAACCTATCAACCAAACACACCCTTGATACTCATACCGATTCCGATTCCCATGTGCGAACTAAACACACCCTAAATTCAACAAGTAAATAATATTTTCAACTCAACAATACGAAAATATTATTTATACTTCCGGTAGGTAAACATATTTAAACTAATACATCCAAGAATTCAACAATTCAACAATTTACCATATACATATCAAACAATTATTTGCTTATTTAAAAATTTAATAAAAATGTCATAATGTTTTAAAACATTGTGGAAATTCACGTACAGATAATATTACCAATAATTCATTGATTAGATGAGTTAATTATTGATTAGTCTTGGTTAGGATGAGTTTGGAGGAAAAAAATTGATAATCTAACAATTCAAGTGATACTAATTTTGTTTTTAGGCTTAAAGATGATTTCATGGAATTGAAATGGGATGCAATTGTAGGGCTACACAAAAGCAGTTTTTAGGGCTAATCTCTGCTTTTCCAAACATTCAAAACCATTTTAATTTCTCGCTTAGTCTGAAACAGTGAAAACCATTTTCTTTAGACAACGCGACGAGAATGGCGCTGCGTCTCTTCTCTTCTCTTCTCTTGCTTGGGGGGCCAAGAGTCTTCCTCCTCCGCAGCAGCAAAGCACAGCAGTTCTGACGAGAATGCGACGGCGGAGGAGCAGAGGAGGGGTGGACCGGTGGTTGTGGATCGGAGCTCTTATCATCGCCTGAGCCGGAGCTGCTCTTCAACCTAGAAGTGCCGCCGGTAAGGGACGCTTTTAATTTCTATTTTTTTTAAAATAAAAATTAAATACGAATATTTAAAATTTTATTTATCCGGTGTCGGCGGGAAGTTTCGAGGGAATCATACTACCAACGGTAACTCAAGATTTCCTATAACTCAATGCTTCCGGTAAGGGACGATTTTACTTTCTATTTGAAATTTTAATTACTCAGAGTCGGCCGGGGAGCGGCGGGAAGTTTGGAGGGAATAAGCTTCCCATACCAACGGTAACTATATCCCAATTTGATTTTTGATGGGATTTGATTTCTGATGGGATTTGGAAACATACAAATTTATTTAGTATATATGCATATGATCCATCGCAGATACACATATCCTTAATCTTCATTCATTCTTAACTAGAGTTTCTTTAGTTTTTCTTCTGTTCTCAACTCAGTTTCTTTATCTGTTGTATATTCAGTTTTTAATACATACCTTGGTGTGGTGTTTATTTTCACCATGGTTTGTCTTAAAGACTTTGCTGACATTACCCTTCCCGCGGGTTCTTGTAGATTTGATTATCTACTTGCGGTGTGTGAGCAGGAGAGATTACTACTTGAGAAAGAGGAACAGAAGGGTAAGCAACAAAAGAAAGGAGGATGCTATGATGATGATGATGATGATGATCAGTACTATTTAGGTGGGGTTGATCTCAATCAGAGTTTGATCACGCCTTCACTGCCTGATAAGGAGGAATGGAGGAAAAAACTGATGGGTTCATTTTATGGCTGCTTATCTTGGCACAATAATGTTGTTGTGAAGCCTGTGGTGCAAAGTACAGCACAAAGCAACATGCCAGAGTTGGTTATTTCACATTCCAGTGGCAGTGATGAGGTTGGGGGAGAAGCTGTGGCAGAGAGGATCAATAATTCCAAGAAGCGAAAGAGGGTGCCCAAAAACGGTCCAGAACCACCACCAGGACTACCGGTTGAATTCAAAAATTTAATTCTCCAATTGGCTGGTAACCGGGCAGTATGTGTTGAGAAATTGGTGATTCAAAAGGAGCTTACTGAAACAGATGTAAAGAGCAGCCAGAATAGGCTGTCAATCCCAGCAAGTCTTGTGAGGGAGGAGTTCCTTACGGAAGAAGAGCATCTTCTACTTTGTCAGCACAATGGGAAGAATGTGTGTTCTATAGAAGTTCCATTGATCACACCAATGATGGAAGTAGCAAAGGGGAGCTTGAGGAGGTGGGAGATGAAGAAGGAAAGTGGAGTTTTTAGTGTGTCTTATGTCATAGCTAATACTTGGAATGCAATCCGAAGACGGAATAAATTTGAAAGCAAGATGATAGTTCAATTGTGGGCTATTCGGGTTGATGTAGACTTGTGGATGGCTCTAGTTAGGCTGTCTTGATCTTTTAATCAACTTACCACTTCAGTTTAGGAGATACAAATATGCTCTTTGTATATGCTTTTTTGTGTTTTTGAAACTAATTCAAAGAGTTTTGAATTTTGATATGAATTTCTATCAAATACTGTTCAGTTCATTTTGAATGAGAGTAGGGGTTATTTTTGTTATATAAATGCTCTTATTTGTGTTATGGAATTCATAATATTGTTGCAGCTTCTTCTTATGGATGTCTCTCAATATTTTCTTTATATTGAATGTTCCTTGCATATTCTAAAGAATGATTTATTGGCTCAGGTCCAGCAGGACTTGCATCTTTATGAATAAGCTGGCCCTTTGAAGGGGAATGGATGATACAGGAATTAGGTATGTCTCTTAAGTATTCTAAGATGTGAATGGGTGTTTTTTTCAGCAAAGATTACATGCATTAGATTCACTTTAAATTTGCAAAAAGCAAAAATTCAACCATAGTTTTTGTATTTCAATTTTATGCTCTCTGACTTCTTACACATTCTAATTGTCATCTCCTGCTGTGCTTTGGAAATCAAACTGTGATTGCACTAAATTATTAAAGTTACTTCATATCTAATGGAAAGTTAAGAGGGAAATTTATGTAGTTGAACATCTATTTGTTTTTTGACAATAGAATAAATTTAACACACTTCTTGCTCAATAATTTAGAGACTATTCTTAGGCACTCTGAGATGAGACTATGAATGATCCCCTTGAACTTATTGAGATTGCAGAAAAGTGATGCCTTCTACAGACCTTCATGACTTGGGAAATAGCCTTGTTAAAGGCTTAATTAGCACCATCTCTGTAGAGGCCTGCTCATATTTTCATTATGTTTTGTTTTGTTTTTTATTTTTGTTCATATTCTGAAAATAGTTATGTATTTGATAGATTTTGTTTTAAGCAATGTGCAATAATGTTCAGGAAGTCCAGTGTGATGGGGGTGAGTTTTGTGTTAGTTTCATTGATGTTCTTTCTTTCTCACTGCAACTAATGCAGCAGTCTTGAACACATTTGTATAGCCTGCAGAATTCACAAACATTAATTACTGAGAAACAAGAAACAGGCAGAAAGACTTTGGAGTTTTAAGGTACCATGTAACATGAGAATCAGTTCAAATCCTGCAATTTTATCTCTTTCCTTAACTTGAGTCTGTCATTAGGGTGGCACCGAAATCCATTTCAAAGTTCTTAAAACAAATGTGTATCCTTTTCAATCTTCATCCAAATAGGATAATTGGAAATGACAGCAAATAAAATTTTCTCCTTTCTAGTGAGACAACTGAAAAGCCTTTGCTTTAAGAATAAAGATTGAAGGTTTAGCCTCTCTTCATGTGTTTGAATTGAAGCTAATGATCTCTCTTACAGGAAAATGAAGTGTAGCAACCTATTTTTGGTGCATATTTATTCTAGTGTTAATGTTATTGCAGTT
>CM008336.1:6742859-6759982 GCA_002525835.2 Ipomoea batatas
AACACACATTCTTCCCATTGTGCTGACAAAGTAGAAGATGCTCTTCTTTCGTAAGGAACTCCTCCCTCACAAGCCTTGCTGGGATTGACAGCCTATTCTGGGTGCTGTTTACATCTGTTTTAGTAAGCTCCTTTTGAATTACCAATTTCTCAACACATACTGCCCGGTTACCAGCCAATTTGAGAATTAAATTTTTGAATTCAACTGGTAGTTCTGGTGGTGGTTCTGGACCGTTGTTAGGCACCCTACTACTTCCCCTCTTTCGCTTCTTGGAATTATTGACCTTCTCTGCCACAGCTTTTCCCACAACCTCATCATACTTTAATCCCCTCTTTAGAGAATCTCTGCTGTCATCACTGCCACTGGAATGTGGAATAACAGATTCTGGTATGTTGCTTCGTGCTGTACTTTGCACCACAGACTTCAAAACATTATTCTGCCAAGATAAGTTGCCATAGAATGAACTCATCAATTTTTTCCTCCATTCCACCTTATCAGGCACTGTATGGTTTGAAGGAGTGATCAAACTCTCATTGAGATCAATCCCACCTAAATAGTACTGATCATTATCATCATCATCATTGTAGCATCCTTTCTTTTCTTGCTTATCCTCCTTTTCCTCTTTGTCAAGTAGTAATCTCTCTCGCTCACAGACCGCAAGTAGATAATCAAATCTACAAGAACCCTCAGGAAGGATAATGTAGGCAAAATCTTTAAGACAACCCATGATATGATGAAAATAAACACCAGAACACAGCAAGGTAATGAATGAAGATTAAGTTGAGTTAAGTTGAGTTGAGTTGAGTCTGCGTGCGTATATGTAGGGAGGGATGTTTCCAAATTCATCATCAGAAATCAAATTAGAAATAGGAAGGAATTAGGAAATTGAGTTGAGTTACCGTTGCTATCAATCATACAGTACCGTTGCTATGATTCCCTCCCTGTTTCCCGCCGCTCCCCCGCCCCCGCCGACTCTAGTAATTAAAATTTCAAAATTCCGTATTTAAAAAAAATAAAATTAAAAAAAAAAATTAAAAGCGTCCCTTACCGGCGGCACTTCTAGGTCGAAGAACAGCTCCGGTTCAGGCGATGATAAGAGCTCCGATCCGCAACCACCGGTCCACCCCTCCTCTGCTCCTCCGCCGTCGCATTTTCGTCAGAACTGCTGTGCTTTGCTGCTGCGGAAGAAGAGGACTCTTTGCCCCCGAAGCAAGAGAAGAGAAGAGACACGCCATTCTCGTCGCGTTGTCTCAAGAAAATGGTTTTCAGACTCGGCGAGAAATTGAATGTATGGAAAAGCAGAGTTTAGCCATAAATAAGGCGCCATTCTCGACTTCTCCTCGCGTTGTCTAAGCAGACTTTAGCCCTAACTGGTTTTTCCATTCCAAAACAAAATTAGTATCACTTACGTATTAGATTTCTTCCATAATTACCAATATTTTGCTCCAAACTCCTTTCAACGTATTTAACAATTCAATGAAGACTTTGATATTTTTTTTTTGATATTGAATGTCGTGCTTGGGCCTGTCTTCACTAACATTAATTTTTGTAATTAACAAAATAGTAATTCACTTTTTAAGTCTTAAATTTCATGGTACAGATGAAACTGGATGGTAATGGATGACTAAGTCATAAAAATGTCACCCTAACCAACACTAATCAATAATTAACTCATCTGATCAATAGCTATGAACAGATACTACATTGTAATCGAGTCAGTAGAGCTCAAAAAAAAAAAAAAACTCATCTGACCAATACATCATTTAAAATATTATGTGTGAGTCAAATTTCGCAATGTTTTAAAACATTATGATATTTTTTTAAAAAAAATTTAAATAAGCAATAAACCAATAATTGTTGGAAGATAGTGATATTCGTTATTCCCATAAGATCTTCTACGTTGGTGAAAGTCTAATATTAAATATTATATTTTTAATTTGATAAATTCTTGATCAAAATTTAGTAGATGATTTACTATCTATTGACTATATTTCTATATGTTAACCATTTATAACTTTTTAAAAACTTAAATAAAATGGTAATTAATTAAAATGAGGCAACAGTATTTCAACATTTGCAACAAATCGATTGCATGCAAATCATACCTTTATCACTTGAAGGGTCACTTCGAATTGTTCTCCTTCAAATACTGACATGTTTGGAAAAGGATAATCAAGTGGTATTACATTAGACATGATCACAAATCCTGGATAATGATTGATATAACATTTAGTTTTTCCATAATTGTCACTCTGTAATAATTTGATACATTAGTTAATTATTATTGAAAAAGCAAAAGTCTTTTTTTATAATTGTAAAAATAAGCAATTGAGTAAAAATACTAGTTGTCCATCTGCTAAACAATCGAGTACGTGAATCACCGTATAATGCAGGGTATACCTAAATAAACATATTAGAATTACATAATAATTGGATAAAAATTATTAATTATCGCATATTGAATTCAAAAGCATGCATATAATTGAATCACCGTTCAATGTTTTGGTAGTGGGATTGGTAACAAGCGGTGAAGCAGAACAAGAACATACCATACTTATAGCAATTGGAAAAGAGCTAGGGATATTAGGATGGGGCTTAAACATCGATCTCAATAAAGATTTCTACTTTATTGGAAACAAAGGGCTCATTGAGCAGCACCTCTGGAAACCCGAATTCAACCCAATCCACCACGAGTTTACTTTTTAAATATCCATCCCTAACCAACCACACACTAACACTCAAAAAAAAAAAAAAAAAAAAAAAAACTCGACCCATCCATGCAGAGTGGATTCGGGTGGATATCCATGTGATGAAATGAAATTGACATCCCGGCCTAGCGGTGGTTACCATCACAAGGTTTCATACAGGATCATTTTGGTTGTTATTGGCTCTGGATTGTTGGTAGTTTTCATATCTGTGACTGTATTAGTCGTTTTGCTATTTATGTTGAGGGAGAAATAAGAAAAAGTTGCAAAATTTGAGAGAACCGTCCCCCACTGATGATGAAATCTGCAGCAAGCCTTCGATTTGCTGGAGAAGAAGGGGATGGACCAGTGTTGGTCACCTTCTTCAAAGGTCACCGGTGTCTGTTAATTAGTCGTCAAAGTGTCGTTGGAGCTAATTAGAGTATCGCCGAAACTTTAGTGATTGACTATTATAGGTCAACAATTAATTTCTAGACTTGGATGCACAAAAATAACACGTTGATGACTTTAATTGTAACTTTTAAAAGTTTAAGACCTAATTAACTTTTCATATAAAGTTTAGTGACATGTTTGACCATTTTTCTTATTTTTTGAAACTTGAAAGGGATAACTAGGTGGGTAGAGCATAACTGTAATACCAGAAAATCATGAGTTGGATTCTTGATTATGTTTGGCAAACCTAGCTGAAAAGTTAGCTGAAAGTTGAAAAGTAGCTGAAAGCTGAAAAAGTATAAGCTAGTAGCTAAAGGCTGTGTTTAGCAGAGCTTATTTAGGAGCTTATAACTTATTTTAAGCTACTAATAAGCTATAAGCTTTGTTTGATCCTCGAATTGTTTAAAAGTTTGTCAATTAAACACTTTCAGGAACCAAATCCTTGAATTGTTTAAAATTTTGTCAATTAAACACTTTCATTGACTGCATTAAGGGTAAGCAGACAAACAAGTCAAAGAAAGGTGTTGGAAATTATTCATAGTGACATATGTTGTCCTGCTATGACAATACCAGGTAAAAAATATTTCATCACTTTCATTGATAACTTCTCACGATTTTCCTATGTGTATTTACTTAATCATAAACTTGAAGCATTGGATATCTTTAAATTATTTAAAGCTGAATTTGAAAACCAATGTAACAAGAAAATACAGATAGTTAGATCTGATAGAGGTGTTGAATATTATGGTAGATATATTGAAAATGGACAAACATCTAGTCCCTTTGCTATGTTTCTTCAAGAGCATGAGATTGTTGCCCAATACGCCATGTCTGGTTCTCCGATCCAGACCAAAACGGTGTAGCTGAAAGAAGAAATAGAACCCTTCTGGATACGGTGCGGAGTATGCTAATTAAGCAACTCTAAGCTTCCAACTTTAAGGCGGTCTACACGAATAAAGCGATCAACAGTTCCTAGTTAGTATGTTTCAATTCGTATCTACAAGAATCTGACATAGGAGTCGAAAATGATCATGAAACGTTTTCTCAAGTCACAAATTGTGCACAATCTGACTTATGGTTTGGAGCCATGAGGGACGAAATGAATTCCATGAAGAGCAATGAAGTTTGGGATCTTGTTGAGTTGCCTAATGGGGCCAAGGTCATTGACTGTAAATGGGTTTGTTTTAATATTTTATTTAAATTATAAAAAAAAATTGGACCAAATACTTTATTACAAAATATAGTCCACCACGCAACACCATACATAAGCACACAGCCACACATATAAAATGATCGGGGAGTTGATGGAGGACATAACTTATAAAATGCATTTTGGGAGCAACGACTTGAAGTATGTATTGAAATACATTGTTCACGAGATTACGACATTGATGGGAGCCTTCAATATTGCGGAATATGTGTGAGATGGGGAATATGAATTAGACAAATTCCAACCGTGGTCTAGTATATATATATTTTGTTTTTGAGTACTATCTGTTCATAGCTACTTTTTCAATCCACTGAAGCACAAAGAGTCAACAATCACCAAGAGTCAATAATCACCTTCACTGAGGCTCGAACCCACTCTCTTCTATGTGAGAGTGTAAACCGGGTGCCACTAGACCACAAGGTAACAAGGTGAGGTTCATCTCACCAAGAGATCTTGGAGATAGTATTGAATTGGGATTGGGATTGGTCTCAAAATTAGATAGACTCAATTTATCACAACTTATGAACCTAAGAACAAGTTAATAGAATTTAAGATATAATATGACAAAATCTGAGTTATATATATAAACAAATTCCAACATGTTTATTAATTAAACGTACAACGTATAACTAATATAGGTCCCTAATATATCGTACGGGATTCGATAACCTACCACTTATCTATCAACAATATTCTTGATCGAATAAAAAAATAAAAAAATCTAACAACAATATTATTATAATTGTGGCTGCCAATTTTTATAATATCCAAATTATATCAACCACATAATTATCACATGTGTGCGCGGATACGCAGCACACAAGTACCACATGTGTGTGTATAGTATTTATATATTAATATAATATATATGTATTATGGAGTATTTTTTTTTTGGGTACTACTGACTCTATTACAATGTATTATGGAGTATAATATACTCTATTACATAAAATAATACATGGTTCACTGCTGGCTAAGGCCGTGAGATTCACTTTTTCTTTTTGCGGTTTATTCTTTCTATGGCCTAACCCGACCCATTATAAGCTGGACAAGTTTTGACCCATTTTGACACATTACTAATTTTTGGTATGTAAAATGATAATAATTTTCTAACATAGTTTTGAGTGGGTTGGGTTAGGTCAAAGTGAAATTTGATTCTCCTAAGTGAGATGTATTTTGAGATATTATACACTCAAAATATATAATCGATGAATAAAAATTGATTTTTAAATTATGGCAAAAACTTGTGTGAGACCGTCTCACCATGAGACGGGTCGGGTCAAGATGCAAATGTAACACTTATATGCATAAATGTCATACTTATATACTCAAATGCAATACTAATCAGGAATAAAATTTTTGTTACTTATAAAGGTAAATGTAATATTTTAAAGGGAAATTACAATACTTTTACATTTCGATTTAAAAGTATTACATTTTTCCTCAAAAGTATTATATTTGCCCGTATAAGTAAGGGGCACTTGTCAACATTACTTATTATGAAAAATGTATTACTTTTTCTCTTATAAGTAACAAAAATTGTATTCTTGATTAGTGTTATATTTGAGTATATAAGTATGACATTTGCACATATAAGTATGATATTTGCATGGTGTTTTGACCCGACCCGACCCGTCTCACGAATAAGGATCTGTGTGACGGTCTCACACAAGTGTGACCCTTAAATTATACCATTTGAGTTTGATAAAATGATTGTTAGCATATGATTCACGAAGAGTCACACCTACACCTAGTACAAAACTTAATCCAAAGAACAAATAGCATAGTGCTAATTTTGCCAAACAAATTTTAGGCGGCTACATAAAGAATGTTTACAAATAAAATTGTGCCAAGTTTCTCCAGTGCAGTTTACAAGCTATTATTACGCATGAGTATAATTTACTCAAGACACGCACTATCAAATAGCGGCTGCAAGTTTATCATGTTATCCAAAAAAAATTGTGTCAAATTGCTCATTAGCAAAACTATTTTTTGTACACTTAAAATTCTTTATAATTAAAGAAGTATATGCTTTATACTTTCTCAGCTCAAAGAACTAGTTTTTCACCACCTGATTTGATCTTGTGGCCACTCATTTGGAATGATATGATGACAAAAGTGTTATCACACTACCTAATTGGTAGCAGCAAAATCATTTTTAATTAGATGTTTTTAACAAACATCCTTTAATTTTGCCTTTATTATATTGGCACTCATTTTTATCATTGACTTGACAAGGTTTTTAAGCAATTATTACATAAGACGATTTATTTATTTATATATTTATTTATTTTCCACTTGTCAATTAAGGACAAATAGATTTATGTACCTAGCACACCCATATTTTTATCATTGTCAATGTTTTAAACCAATTAAACATGAAAAGCTAAGACAGACAAGGCGTGTGGTGCACATATAATACTGTACTCCGTAGCTATTAAGTATCATCAACACCACTCATTGCACCATAATTCGTACAAATAATGTTCCTCATTCTATCATCTCTTCTACCAATCCTTGCCGGAATCCTCCTGTGTTTCATCGCCCGGAGATGGACTCCGGCGTCATCAAAAACCCACAAGAAGCTTCCACCTGGGCCGCGCGGCCTTCCGATCATCGGAAACCTCCACATGCTAGGCAATACCCCTCACCGTGCCTTAAACAACCTATCCAAAAAGTACGGTCCCATAATGTTCTTAAAACTAGGAAACATACCCATGGTGGTGATCTCTTCTCCCTCCGCCGCCGAGCTCATCCTTAAAACTCACGACAACATTTTCTCCGACCGGCCGAGGCTCGACGCCGTGGAAAATATCACCAATAGTTCTAAGGGAATGCTCTTCTCGTCTCCTTATTCTCCCGAGTGGCGAAAAACCAAGAAGTTTTCGATCCAAGAGCTCCTTAACGCCGCGAAGATTGAGTCTTTTGCCGGCGTTAGGAGAGAGGAAGTTGGGGGTTTATTAGCGTCGATAAAGACGGCGGCCGGCGGCGGGGAGGTGGTGGATCTTAGTGAAATGGTGGGGGAGTTGATAGAGAATGTGACTTATAAAATGCTTTTTGGGAGCAACGAGAAGAAGTATGGGTTGAAAGGCATTGTTCATGAGGTTACGACATTGATGGGAGCCTTCAATATTGCGGAATATGTGCCCTTTCTTAAGCCATTTGATCTTCAGGTAAATAGCCCCCGCACTTTTGCTATGGTTTCATGTTTGAATCTAGTTTCCGGTTATGTGCACTTTCTCAAACCGAACCAGAAACTATACCAATCAAATAGAATGGTTCGATTACAATTTAGAATTGGAACTCAATATTTGGGTTTCAGTTTATTAAAATAGTGAATCGGAATACTCGGTTTCAGTTTTTAATCAAAAAAAAATACCTTAATTTTTGAATTTAAACTATTTTAAAAATTAAAATTAAAATTAAAAAGTTTGAACCAGCGGTTCAAACGGGATCCGAAATCATCAACCTGCAATTCAAAATCAGAACTGAATCGCAACCATATTTACTTATATGTGAGAATCAGAATAAATACGAAAAAGAACATAAACAATTTGTAAATATTATAATTCTAATTTTAAGTAGAGATGTCAACGGGGCGTGCGGGAGACATACCCCGATCCTCGCCCCCGACTTTCTTCCCCATTCCCCGTTCCCGTCCCCATCCTTGTTGGGGAAGGAAAAAATCCCCCATCCCCAGGGGATTATCCGAGGGCGGGGACGAGAAACCCCACCCCATTTATAAGTTTTAAAAAATAAAAATTAAACATTAAAAAATATTTAAATAAATAATACATATATATTCATCTCCAACTTAAAGTAGTATTCAATAATTTACAATAAAACATGTTATCTAAACATGCATTTCATAAGCATCACACACGCACACACACCGGGGACGGGGTGGGGCGGGAGAGTACTCCCCATCCCCGTAGGGGCGGAGAATCAGATTCTCCGTCGAGTAAGTGTACAATTGACATCTCTAATTTTAAGCTAATGTTACTAGTTGTTCTGATTTCGAACTGCCGATTCATGGTTCAAGATCCCTTTTTCCCGTTGCGTATTTAATAAACTAAAACTCAAATATTGGGTTCTCGATTCTGAATCATAACTGGAACAATAAATGAAACATTTATTTTAAGGGTAAAAATCATTTAATATATCATGAGGAAAAATCATCACTTTTAGAATAATGGAGAGGACTAATGTAGCTACTAGATACATGAATAATTGAGAAGAAAAAAAATTCTATAAGCAAATAATTCAGAGGAAAAAAAAGTGCTTTTCCTCTTTATAAAATAAGCACGTTTGCCAAAGACCTTGTGGTCTAGTGATACCCGGTGTCCCAGTTAACACTCCCACATGAATGATGGGAGTGGGTTTCGATACTACATTATAACAGAGTCAGTAGAACTAAGCTCGTTTATTTTATTCGGTTAATTCAATAAGCTAAAGTATTTTCTTCATTTTTCTCTTGTAAGTTACTTCACTACCTTCTTATGTGTCTATACTCTGTTATTTTTTGGTTCTTTGACTTTTCAATTATAACCATACTCTTATACAAGTATTATATAATCTTACCAATCCTCTTATTTTTCTGGTCATTTGTACGTATACATGCCTCATCAAAATCTATTAATACTAATATTAATTTTTTAATGGAATACATAACAATAACAAAATAGGTGAATGTTCTTTTATTTAAGTTATTTATGACATTTAAATATTTATTATTATCATTTACTTTTGTATAAACGGGTTTGATTCTTTTGTACATATGGTCCGTCCTCTTCCCTCACTTTTTTTTTAGGGGTAAATGTAAATCTATTGGTAGTTGACTAATTTGAGTTATTAAAAAAAAGTTATTAAGCCCAAATTTAAATTGATTATAAAAATAATAAATCAGAGAATATATCAAATTGAAATAGAGTATTTTTTTTACTCTGATTTAATGTGCAAACAAATTGCAGGGACTGTATAAGAGAATGAAGGCAGTTCGAAAAGCCATGGACAACGTAGTTGGGGAAATTATCAACAAACATGAAGAAGATGCAAGAAATGGCACTAAAAAGGGCAATATGGATTTCGTAGATATGATGCTATCTTCCAACACACTCTCCTCGGCAGACAAACTTGACAAAGAAAATATTAAATCACTTCTCTTCGAATTAATCCTAGGAGCCATTGATACCTCGTACACATGGATCGAATGGACTATGGCTGAACTCTTAAGATGCCCCAAGGCAATGAGACGTCTCCAAGAGGAGCTTGAAGCCAACGTTGGACTCGATAGAATGGTCGAGGAGAAAGACTTGTCTAAATTGCAATATCTAGAGATGGTGATTAAAGAAACAGTCAGGCTCCATCCCCCAGCACCTTTGCTCGTTCCTAGAGAGTCAATGGAGGACATCGAGATAAATGGGTATTACATACCTAAAAGATCACGAGTTATAGTAAATGCTTGGGCAATTGGGCGTAATTCAAGTATTTGTCCTAACATTAATGCAAATGATTTCATTCCCGAGAGATTTATTGATAGTGATGTTAATATTCTCGGGCATGATTTTGTTCTTCTACCATTTGGATATGGGAAGAGAATGTGTCCAGGAGCAAAGTTGGGGCTACTCAATGTTAAATTGATTGTGAGTCATTTGGTTCATGGCTTTAATTGGGAGTTGCCTAAAGGTAAGTCACCTAGTGAGATGGACATGGACGAGGCTTTTGGGTTGGTAACTGCAAAATCAAAACACTTGCTTGCAATTCCATCTAATCGCTTACTTCTCTCAAAAGATTGAATTCTCAACTTCAAGGCTCCGACGGAGCGTTTAGGAAGATGTCAATCACAGTGACTCAGTAGACAGGGTCAAATGTCGGGGTGCACAAGGGATATGCCCACTTTAGACATAATTCTCGCACTACTGTTGTCGATGTTTGAACCTTGGTCTCTTATTGCTTATTATAAGTAGTTTTTTACGCATTGCGCGAATGGGTTAATGTCCTAATGTTTATATTTAAATTAATATTTGAAAGTATATCAATGCAAGATTATATAGGAGAAGTTTACTTGGGACGAGAGGTTGAGGGAGGCTACATTTGATAATTATTATTATTATTATTATTTAATATTTAATATTTAATATGGCTGCATTATTATTATTATTATTATTATTATTATTATTATTATTATTATTATTATTATTTACAGATATATCGAAAGGTTTGAACAGTCGAGTCTCTGATCGTAAAATTCAGCCTATGCATTTCGATTTTATGTTGTTAATTAATATTTAATAAAATAAAAATTATAAAAAACAAATTCGAAGTAATAAAATTTGGAAGAATTGTGTTCTAGTTAAATATAAAATTACGAAGGATTCTTATCAAACCGTATTCAATTCTTTAATTGCTTTGAAGATCTTATAATCACATATATTAAACAAATTAATGGTGTTTACATCTCTAATTAATTAATATATAAAAGTGTATACTAGTAAAGAAGTCTTAAAAAAAAAAAAAAAAACTTCTTTGTGGCATTTTTGGTCAAAGCAAAAAAAAATAAAAGAAGACATTCTAATTACCTTCTTTTCGAATAGAATTTTGAAAAGAAGGTAATGACATTAGTACTTTACACATTTTTGTCTAGGGTTTTGAATCAACACATTTTTATTCATATGATGTCAAATCTACACATTTAAAGCAATTACGTACTCAAAAAAAATCTTACTCCATAATTTGTTTTTCTTTCTTCCTAAAAAATAGAGCCAAAAACCATTGATGTGGATTGTCTATAAGACAAGATAAGATTTTGATTTTATGAAGTGTCAAACACCACTCATTGCACCATAATTTGTACAAATAATTTTCCTCATTGTATCATCTCTTCTATCAATCCTTGCCGTAATCTTCATCACCCGGAGATGGACTCCGGCGTCGTCAAAAACCCACAAGAAGCTTCCACCTGGGCCGCGCGGCCTTCCGATCATCGGAAACCTCCACATGCTAGGCAATACCCCTCACCGTGCCTTAAACAACCTATCCAAAAAGTACGGTCCCATCATGTTCTTAAAACTAGGCAGCATACCCATGGTGGTGATCTCTTCCCCCTCCGCCGCCGAGCTCATCCTTAAAACTCACGACAGCGTTTTCTCCGACCGGCCGAGGCTCGACGCCGTGGAACATATCACCAATAGTTCTAAGGGAATGGCCTTTGCGCCTCCTTATTCTCCTGAGTGGCGAAAAACCAAGAAGTTTTCGATCCAAGAGCTCCTAAACACCGCGAAGATTGAGTCTTTTGCCGACGTTAGGAGAGAGGAAGTTGAGGCTTTGTTAGCGTCGATAAAGACGGCGGCCGCCGGCGGGGAGGTGGTGGATCTTAGTGAGATGGTGGGGGAGTTGATAGAGAAGGTGACTTATAAAATGCTATTTGGGAGCAACGAGAAGAAGTATGGGTTGAAGCGCATTGTTCACGAGGCTATGGCATTGATAGGAGCCTTCAATATTGCGGATTATGTGCCCTTTCTCAAGCCATTTGATCTTCAGGTAAATAACATTCACATTTTTGCTATGGTTAAAATCATGTTTGAATCTACTTTCAAACCTCAAATCATCTATGTACTTGGTGTACTGAATGTACATTAGAGCATCCTTATCAATGGGGTTTTTTCGCGGTTATTGAGGAGTTTTTGTAAGTGTGATTAGGAAAGAGAAAATGTGAATGGAGAAAAAAATTAAACAAATTCGTGCATGAAGTGGCAGCCAGGAGTGGGTCCCGATTGGTTAGTAAAAGCAATGGGTCCCAGTTGCTTAGTATTATTTCTTCCGGGCAAGGCTTCTTCCTTCTCTCTCCCTCACCTCTCTCCTCCAAGTTGGCCTCAATCTTACATAAACCAAAGCAATAACCATTAGTATGGATGGCCTTAGGCAAATTACACATTGTTGTACTACATTTTAATATACTAAAAGTACATTATTCGTGAATTGAATGTACTTTATACAAAAATAATGTACTTTTCCTAAATATAATTTACTTTTTTAATATATTTAAAGTATATTATTGTATACTTATTTGATAGTATGATCCACACAATAATAATTGGTCTTCTTACATTAACATCTCCCCTCAAATTCTTGTAGCTATTGGTATTTGGTCGTAGTTAATTGACTGCTATTTCGAGTTTTTTTTTTTAAATAAGAGTTAAGCTTAGAAGTATTACGGGAGGTGGTGGGTTCGAGCCTCAGGGGAGGCAATACTGACTCTTGTGCTTTAATATGTTGAGAAAGTAGTTATGAACAGATACTGCATTGTAATAGAGTTAGTAGTATTAAAAAAAAAACTTTAGTCCAAATTTAAATTGATCATAAAAATAATAAATTAGAGAATGCACGTATCAAATTGAAATAGAGAGTATTTTTCGTCTGATTTAATGTGCAAACAAACTGCAGGGACTGTATAAGAGAATGAAGGCAGTTCGAAAAGCCATGGACAACGTAATTGGGGAAATTATCAACAAACATGAAGAAGATGCAAGAAATGGCAATAAAAAGGGCAACATGGATTTCGTAGATATGATGCTACTTTCGAAAGCATTATCCTCCGCAGACAAACTTGACCAAGAAAACATTAAATCAATTCTTTTCGATTTAATCCTAGGAGCCATTGATACCTCGTACACATGGATCGAATGGACTATGGCTGAACTTCTAAGAAGTCCCAGGGCAATGAGACGTCTCCAAGAGGAGCTTGAAGCCAACGTTGGACTCGATAGAATGGTTGAGGAGAAGGACTTGCCTAAATTACAATATCTAGAGATGGTGATTAAAGAAACAGCTAGACTCCATCCCCCAACACCTTTGCTCCTTCCTAGAGAGTCAATGGAGGACATTGAGATAAATGGATACTACATACCTAAAAAATCACGAGTTATTGTAAATGCTTGGGCAATTGGGCGTGATTCAAATATTTGGCCTAACATTAATGCAGATGATTTCAGTCCTGAGAGATTTATTGATAGTGATGTTAATATTCTGGGGCATGATTTTGTTCTTCTACCATTTGGATATGGAAAGAGAATGTGTCCAGGAGCAAAGTTGGGGCTACTCAATGTTAAATTGATTGTGAGTCATTTGGTTCATGGCTTTAATTGGGAGTTGCCTAATGGTAAGTCACCTAATGAGATGGACATGGACGAGGCTTTTGGGTTGGTAACTGCAAAATCAAAGCACTTGCTTGCAATTCCATCTTATCGCTTACTTCTTTGAAAAGATTGAATTCTCAACTTTAAAGGTCTGACATACCATTTAGGAGGATGTCAATCACGGTGACTTAATAGACAGGGTCAATTATTAGTGTGCACAAAAGATATGCCCACTTTAGATATAATTCTCACACTGCTGCTGTCAATGGTTGAACCTTGGTCTCTTATCGCTTATAATGTTGATAGAGTTGTTGTCAAATACCATGCTTTATTGGAATCGTTGTTTTTATTATCACATTAAACATCATTAAGGGTGTGTTTGGTAATCCGTAAAATGACTTCTGGAAAATGTTTTCTGAGTTTTTTGTGTTTGGCAACGTCCGGAAAATGTGGTCAACGGAAAATGTTTTCTATTGACCAAGGAAAATCAGTTCATTTTTCCGGAAAATGACTTACGGAATTTTTTTCCGTAAGTCATTTAACGGAATCGCCAGAATAGCTGTTTCGCATGTTTTCGACTAAAACCAAGCCATATCACCCATGACCATGGACCAAGGAGGTGGGGAAACCGCCGAAAACCTTTGCTACATTTATTTTTTATTTTTTAATAAATTCTATTTTTTATTAAATACCATTATTTTAATAACTATTATAATTTTTTAATTTTAAATAAAACAATTACAATGTTTAATTATACCATTCTATCCATTTTCCAGAAAATGAACCAAACACACAAAGGCAGGTTTCCATAATACATCCAAACACTAGAAATGAAACTGTTTTCTGGAAAATGACTTATTTTTCAGAAAACATTTTCCAGAAGTCATTTTCCTGCTTTCCAAACATTTTCCAGAAGTCATTGGCTCGAGGGCCAAAAAAAGAAGTTATTTGCGATGATGCAAGAATCGTGTAGAAAAGACATAAAACGTGCATTTGGAGTTCTCCAATCACGATTTGCAATAGTCAAAGGACCGACACGTTTTTGGGATAAAAGTGTATTGCATGATATAATATCATCGTGCATTATATTGCACAATATGATCATTGAGGATGAACGTGATGAGCAGGCAAATATACAATGTTGGAGGGAAGCACCGGCTCCTGAAGTTGATATAGTTAGAGATGAAAATATTATATTTCAAGAATTTCTTACTCGGCTTCGACAAATTAAAGATAAAGAAGCTCATTATGCATTCCGTAATGTATTGATTGAGCATTTGTGGGAACGATATAGTAATTCTGATAATTAAACGTACTAAATATTTTATGCTATATTATTATTGTGGAATAAACTAAAATTTCAAAAATATTGTTAAATTTGATTTTTTAAAATCATAAATATTATAAAAAAAATAATGTTAATAAAAATTATTATTTATATCACACGTTATATTTTATATTAAACTAATGAAGATCAAACTAAATTATATTAAACTAATTAAATTCGAACTAATAATTGAGAAATCAAATTATTTTAGTGTAGAAGTTTGATGTTTTGGTGTAAATGGGTTGGATCGGAGGAATAAAATTTGGTATGAGAATATGCTGTGAATATTTCTTTTGATATAAAAATTTAGTGTTTCGGTGTTGAGATGGTTGTAGTTGCTCTTAGGCTTTGGCCATGTTCAGTAAATGACAGATCCGTCCAAATTTTGACGGATCCATCATTTTGGCTTTTTGACTTCAATCAAAACGCCAAAAACCTTGTTTGGTAACTCAGCAGTTTGGAGCAGTGATTTGCTCTAAACCACTAAGAATTGAAACACTGCATATTGCAACGTTTCAACTCACCAAAACACCCATATTATTATAAAATTTTTTTTATTAATGAGCCATTAAGGTTCCATAAATTAAGGAGCCTTTTTGGCTGTTGGTTTGGAAGAGGAGCTTTGCTCCTATTATATAGAGATGCTCAAATGCTCCTATTCCAAAGAATTTTGATGTGCGATAAAAATAATCTCACATCATCGTCGTTAGTTAGTTTCTTTTTTTTTTTTTTTTTGAATTTACGCATGATTTTGTTGTGTTTTGGATTATTATTATTATTATAAATTTTATTTTATTATTACATAGTAATAATAATAATAATAATAATAATAATAATAATAATAATATAATATGCATGTCCTTTTAGGCTTTATTCACATAGAACAAGCCTAGAGCATCCTTATCAGTGGAGTTTTTTCGCGATAATATATTGATGAGTTTTTGTAGGTGTGATTAGGAAAGAGAAAATAGGAGTGGAGAAAAAAATTAAAACAAATCAAATTTAAAATTAAAAAAAAAAACAATGTGGTTAGGCGCGCCTGGGCGCATAGTGACTGACAGCCACGCACTCTTGTGTGGCTAGGCAAAAAGCTTTGTGGGGCCCATTTTAGTACTATGATCCTTTGTTTTGCGGGAGCAATTGTTTCATTCTCTCACCTCATTTTTCTCTTGCCATGTTGACAATAATTTCTTACAGCATGTTTGTCACGGAATGAATTTTAAAGGAATAGGAATACTATTCCATGAAGAATAGAATAGGTAAGGAATAGAATATGAATTGTATTCCGGCGTTTGGTTCGCGGAAGGAATAGACTTGAGAATTGTATTACAGCGTTTGGTTGGTGGAAGGAATAGAAATGGAATATATGTTTAAAAGACATAAATGTCCTTCTACAAAATTTATTATTATTATTATTATTATTATTATGTGTCATTTTCTCCACTGTTCACCCTTTGCCGTTCCAGCTTTAGAGTTTACGTATATCTACTTTCACCCAATCAAGCAAACCATTTTCCCCAAATTTATTGGCGTGTGGTAATCGGATCATACCGGAAAAAAAGGTTTTCACGATTCATTCCAATGTTCGCTTCGCGATTCAGATCGCCGATGCGGCCGTCAACCCAGCAGCGACGCCTGCTAGGTCCAATTTCCGTTGCCTTCGGTTCGCCGCGCCGCGGTTCTTCTGCGACGACAGCGGAGGGGATGAGAGTGAGAGTGAGAGCTTTCTCGACGGACAATACCGGAATTGATGAGGTAGAGAGCGTTGAAGTTAAAAAGTTGTCGAGCAAGCCTTTAGTGCGCACCGTCGATGAGCTCCACTACATCTCTGCTAACAATTATGAATGGCGGCTCGCTCTCTGGCAATATATTCCTCCTCCGCAGGTTCAAATTCACCATTAAAATTTGTGTATATGTTGAAATACAATTTAAGCTACGTATTCTTCATAAACATTTTATTTGTTGTTGCTGAAATGCATATTTGTGCTTTCAATTTCTTTGGATTTAGGCTCCAAAGAGGAATCATCCGTTGCTGCTGTTATTGGGTGTGGGAACTAATGCCATCCAACAGTTTATATATATATATATATATATATATATATATATATATATATAATTTGTTAAAAAGAAAAAAGCTTAGAAGAATAGCTTGATTGAGAATTTCAATTTGATGTAATGGCAAAAGTGAGATGAGATAGAATGACCGAGAGAATGATGAGCTCAACAAGTTTAGAGGTCGATGACCAAAGTAGTGAAATCTTAATAGTTGAGGAAACAAATTGGATATTAACTCTATTTAACTCTATATATAGTGC
>CM008336.1:6760088-6778809 GCA_002525835.2 Ipomoea batatas
ACCCCTTAGTAAGTGTACATTATGCATTGGTGTTAGGGATGTCAAATGTACCCGTACCCGACGGGGAACCCGATTCCCCGCACCGGGGAAGGGAAAAATCCCCCCATCCCCATCCCCACGGGGATTATTGGGGGGCGGGGAATCCCCTCCCCGTTTATAAGTTATAAAAAAAAATTAAAAATTAAACATTAAAAACATTTAAATAAATAATGCATATATATTCATCCCCAACTTAAAATAGTATTCAATATTTTACAATTAAACATGTTATCTAAATATGCATTTCATCTTACAATGTAATAGGGTCAGTTGTATTCAAAAAAAAATATGCATTTCATAAGCATGACATACAATGACAAGAATGCTTGTAAAATTATATATATTATATACAAAGTAATACATATGTGTGTGTTGTGTGACTATACATACATACATACATATATATTTTCGGGGACGGGGCGGGGCGGGGAGAGTACTCCCCATCCCCGGCGGGGAATTCAAAAATGCCCACATCCCCATTCCCGATCCCCTATTTTTGTCCCCATCCGCGTCTCCGGTGGGGATGGGGAATGGGGAAGAAAGTCGGGGGCGGGGATGGGGGGTATGTCCCCCGTCCCCACCCCGCCCCGTTGACATCCCTAATTGGTGTGGATGGCGTAACACAAAGTTTTTTTTCCTTATCTGGTAAACCAAAAAAGTTCCTATTAGGAATCCCATGTTTTTCACTTTTTCCCTCTTCGCCGGAAAAACGACTTGCAAGCGCGAAAATAAAACGCCAAAAGTGATGCGTCGTAACATCATTCGCTTAAGCATCCTGACGCGGATCACTATCCGACTCTCCATTTCATGCCCAATCCTGACCATTAAAATTTTCACTCAATCTACGGCTCCTACTCACCTTCAAAATCCCCAAATTTCAAGCCGCCTCTGAAAATTTCAAAATTCTCTATTTCTCTTCGCTCCCGCCCAGCCCTAAATTCCCTATAAAACATTCTCCACTCTCAGTTCATAGCCAAACAAACCATTCCTTATTTCTCTCTATCTCTCTCTATATTCACTCTCGTTCTCTCAATCAATCGTTGAAATGGCTCGTACTAAGCAAACCGCTCGCAAATCCACCGGAGGGAAGGCTCCACGGAAGCAGCTTGCCACCAAGGCCGCCAGGAAGTCTGCTCCGGCGACCGGCGGAGTGAAGAAGCCCCACCGATTCAGGCCGGGGACGGTGGCTCTGAGGGAAATCAGGAAATACCAGAAATCAACTGAGCTTCTGATCCGAAAGCTTCCGTTCCAGAGGCTGGTGAGGGAAATCGCTCAGGACTTCAAGACCGATCTCAGGTTCCAGAGCGGCGCTGTTGCGGCACTTCAAGAGGCGGCTGAGGCTTACCTTGTTGGATTGTTTGAGGACACCAATCTTTGTGCTATTCACGCTAAGAGGGTGACCATTATGCCCAAGGATATGCAGCTCGCTAGGAGGATTCGTGGGGAGAGGGCTTAATTAAGATGAAATCCGAAGACGGAGTAAATTTTAAAGCGAGATGATATTTCAATTGTGGGTTATTTGGGTTAACATAGACATGTAGATGGCTCTAGTTAGGCTGTCTTGATCTTTTAGTCATCTTAGCTCTTCAGTTTAGGAATTAGGAGATTCAACTATGCTCTTTGTATATGCTTTATTGCGTTTTTAAAATTAATTCAAAGAGTTCTGAATTTCTATCAAATACTGTTTAATTTATTTTGAATGATAGTAGGGTTTATTTTGTTATATAAATGCTCTTATTTGTGTTATTGAATTCATAATATCAGTGCAGTTTCTTCTTCTGGATGTCTCCAAATTGTTCTTTATATTGAGTGTTCCTTGCATATTCCAAATAATGATTTACTGGCTCAGGTTTGACAGGACCTGCATCTTTATGAATAAGCTAGCTTTTTGAAGGGGAATGAGATGATACAGGAATCAGGTATGTGTCTTTAAGTATTCTAAGATGTAGTGAATGGATGTTTTTTGCAGCAAAGATTACATGCATTGAGATTCACTTTCAAATTGCAAAAAGCAAAAATTCCACCATAGTTGTATTTCAATTTTATACACTCTGACTTCTTACACAATCTAATTGTCATCTCCTGCTATGCTTCGGAAATCAAACTGTGATTGCGTTAAATTACTTCATATCTAATGGAAAGTTAAGAGGGAAATTTATGTAGTTGAACAAAACCGAACATCTATTTGTTTTTTGACAATAGAATACATTTAACACACTTCTTGCTCAATAATTTAGAGATGTGTCAACAGAGACTATTCTTAGGCACTGTGAGATGAGACTATGAATGATCCCCTTGAACTTATTGAGATTGCAGAAAAGTGATGCCTTCTACAGACCTTCATGACTTGGGAAATAGCCTTGTTAAAAGCTTAATTAGCACCATCTCTGTAGAGGCCTGCTCATATTTTCATTATGTTTTGTTCTGTTTTTTCTTTTTGTTCATATTCTGAAAATAGTTATGTATTTGATAGATTTTGTTTTAAGCAATGTGCAATAATGTTCTGGAAGTCCAGGGTGATGGGGGTGAGTTTTGTGTTAGTTTCATTGATGTTCTTTCTTTCTCACTGCAACAAATCTTAGCAGTGGAGGCACTCAATATTGCCTAATAGCTTAGCATGGTTTTTTACCTAGATTTTGTTGTGACTCATAGATCGCTGCATTGGAGGATGCAAGTTGTTGAAGATACTGTTGAACTGCCAAAGTTTTTTCATGAAATGATCATTCGAGTAGTAATGCTTCAATCTTGTAAGCTGGCTGCTTTGGATTGTTATTGGTTTAAAAAATCTTAGAGAACTAAGACATTATAAGTTAAGCCACTAGAGCATCAAATATCAAATTGCCATTTTCTGGGCAGAAATTTGGTCCCCACACCTTTGAGTCCTTGCCACAAATTTGCCAAGAAGAAGTTCATGAAACTTGGATGAAAGCCTGATTGCTTTCAATTAGAAGGGAACCATTTGCTAACCTTCTCAAAGTTTGTTACTAGCTATTGTCATTGTTAATATTGTGGTGGATTAAAACAGTTTGTTTATCTGAATGTTTTTTCTTCTGCTATTTTAAATTTTCTGGGGTTCTGTTGATTTTGTGTGTAGTTTTATCCCTCTAATCCTTCCTCTTTGAATACAATTTTGAGAAACAAGACTGCTTACTTTGGAGACATTGATTGTGCCATTTATATAGATAGATATGAGTTAGTAGTTTTAAAGACTATTCCAATGAACAGATACTACATTGTAACTGAGTCAGTAATACTCAAAAAAAAAAAAGACTATTCCATATACAAGTATGAGGTAACTATGACCTCTTTTTCCTAGTCTACTGACTTCACTGCTTCTAATTGTTACTTTCTCTGCTGATTACATGGATTGTTGGTTATATTATGAAATGCGATGATAACAACCACATTATATTGTGGATTAGCACAACTGCATCATATCCACATTCTTGCAACTCATGTAGACATGAATCAAACTGACACAACCGAGCCTACTTAACATCACTACCTATATCTACTATACTAATAAGAGCCAAAGAGAGTTAGGCCTAAAATGGGTAGAAAAAATGGCGGTAATCAAATGGATGGTTCAGATGAATTATTTAATCAAATAGATGGTCAAGATAATTCAGATTAATATTATTGATAGAGATTACCTAATTTAACCTTACTTTTATGATTTTTCCGTTAAGTTTTCCGTTAAATATTCTCTTCTCTGTTAACATTCCGTTAACTTTTAACTTACCCATTAATTTCTATAAGAAAGGTCTTAGGTTCTAACCTCATCTCAATCAAATTTGACATAATTAAGTTTTTCACTCTATTTTACTCTTATTAAATTAAATAAATTAGTAGCTACAACAAAAAAATAATACATATGTATTTTTTTAATTTAGAATTATGTGTCTACAATACATTTATTTGAAAAAATTATTCATTATCAAAAAATTAAATTAAATAAGAGAAATAATTTCATTAGTTAATTATATTGTCTTTATTTTCTCTCATGCAAAGATTCTTTACATTCAAATTTATCAATTGATAGTCATTACATTGTCCATTATCTTATTTTTACAATATCTTGTAATTAAATATCAAAGTTATAGTACAAAATAATGTTATATATTTATTTACCAAGTATTTTATTAATACTATGATTTTTTTTAAAAATAATTTGAAACTAATTATATTAACTACTTGGGGATTGGTTGACAAAGAGATTACTCAAATAATAACCCAACAAATTGAAGCGGAATCACTCTATTTTACTCTTATTGAATTAAATAAATTAGTAGTTAACCAAAAAATGATACATATGTATTTCTTTAATACCATGAAAAAAATAAAAACGAATATTTTGAAACCAATCATATTAATTACTTGGGGGATTTGTTGACAATGAAAGTACTTAAATAACCCATTACCCAGCAAATTGAAACGAGAAACTACCTTTTAATATCTTTGGACTACATAATATTTTAAATTTTCAAATTTTTATTAATTTATTTAATCTTTTTTCTTAAACTAGGGATTTCTTTATCAACAATAATTCATTCAACAATAATGGTTGAACCAAATGAACCCAAGCAGAACACCTAAAGAAAAGTCCATAGCTCCTATATCATAATCTCATTGCATGACGTTGTCATCTATGCTACCAACAATAACCGAATTGCAAATAACACACTACAAACAAAAAGGAATAGAACAAATAGTAAAGATTAAGACAATGACAATGTTACTCAAAAAGAGAATTAAGAACACTTAGAAAAATTCAAATTAAAAGTAGTATTTATTTAGACTATCATTTTTAGACCAAATATTTAGATTATCGATTTTATAAGGTTGCAAACATTTATTTTAGTAATAATTATAATGAATTTTCTATATTATTTTGGATTCATATACTTTGAGTTAGATATTTAAATAATAAAATTCGACATTCAATTACACATGTATAAACTTCTCATATATAATCTTGCATTGATATACTTTCAAATATTTATTTAAATATAAACATTGGGCATTAACCCATTCGCGCAATGCGCGTATGAAACTAGTATTATTATAAACTTGAATGATGGTTTAGTAAACAACGAAATACTTGAAGATTTGAAATATGGTCAATACACCAAACATAAGAGCATCACCAACAATGGTAATAAAGAAAATAATGTCAGAATATTGGCCACTTGGCAAGAGAGAGAGTTGGAGAGAGAGTGAATTAGAATCCTCGGCAAATGAAGGTGAATAGCACAGTGTGTTCTGACAGATTATTTGAAAGCCTAGGGCGCGCCCATGCGAGCGTGTCAAGTGCGCCTGACAATGTTATTTTTTTATTTAAATTTGATTTGTTTTATTTTTTCAATGTTATTTTTTTATTTTTTTATTTAAATTTGATTTGTTTTATTTTTTTCCTCCCATCTTATTTTCTCTTTCCTAATCACAGTTACAAAAACTCCTTAAAAACCGCAAAAAAACTCCATTGATAAGGATGCTCTAAGTAAACACAAAAAAAGATACACCCTTAGAGCATCCTTATCAATGGGGTTATTTCGCGATTCTTGAGGAGTTTTTGTAAGTATGATTAGGAAAGAGAAAGTGTGGATGAAAAAAAAAACCAAAACTGATTTAAAAAAAAAATTTAAAAAGTAAATGTTAGGCGCGTGTGCTGGGCTGATTTGTGAGCTCCACGCGAATGTTGTGCGGCTGGTTTTGGATTCCATTCTCTGCAATATCCCAACCCTTACAGTTGCTTCTCCTCCCTTCTCTCTCCTTCCCTCTCTCCAGCCAAGTGGCACAACTCCTGCAACTTTTGTACTATGAACCCATTAATATCCGTTGATATGGATGCCCTTAGATATATGGAAAATAAGTGGCCAATGTGTGATAAAATAAATACGGAGTAAAACTACACTAGGAACACCATTTGACCAAGAAGGTGTTAGTAAAAATCAAAATCATGACCTTCAGGTATTAGAATCATACTCCACTACTTGGCCACCCCATTAGGGGCACTATATATAGAGTTAAATAGAGTTAATATCCAATTTGTTTCCTCAACTATTAAGATTTCACTACTTTGGTCATCGACCTCTAAACTTGTTCAATTTCATCCTTAGCTATGCAATTTTTACCTAAATTAGTCATTTGTCCAAACCAAAATAGTCCTGATTAGGACCGTTTTAGTTAACAATTGCATAGTTGGGATGAAATTGAGCAAGTATGGAAGTCAAAGACCAAAGTGGTGAAATTCTAATAGTCGAGGGACCGGATCGGGTATTAACTCTATTTTTATTTTATGAAAAGTGGGTTAGAATAAATTAAAGAATATATCAAGGGAGAATGACCATTTTAGTCTCTCAATTATGGGGAGAATGACCATTTTAGTCTCTCAATTATGCTATAATGGTTTACTCAATCCCTCAATTATACATGTGATCCTATTCAGTCCCTGGATTGTTCGTTTAATTTAATGGTTGTTTTAATCCCTCATCTCAAGTTTATGTTAAAATTAACGGTGATTAAATGGTAAATTTGAAAAATTTTAGCTTCCCCTGAGAACACAAATTAAATAAATTTTGAAATTGTAACTATTTTTTGTATGTAATATATATTAGAGTTAATTCCGAATTTAGTCCTTTGACCATCCCGCACTCATTTCCGAAGTTATTGAGAAAGGAATAATTTCTAATTGTAATCCACACATGAAAAAGCTTATAGTGTATTACAATTGGAAATGATTCATTACTTAAGGACTAAATTTAGTAACTGAACCAGGGGAAAATAAAATAGTCAATTCTTAGCCTTATCAATTAATGAAAAAGGAAGCCCGCATGGAAAGTTCAATTGGTCACATGAGTGAAGTTTTGGAAGAAAAATTAGAGATCGAGTCTCACCAGCGGCAAAGTGGGAGCAACCTCTCAAAGTGAAAGAGGAGGGGGGGGGGGACTTCTTGCGCGTAGTAAGCAAAGGTCTAGCCTTCAAATCGGGGAAAATGCTCCCAATTTGATTTGCGCATCCGTTACTCGAGTTGTTATACCATGCACCAGTCCTATACGATATATATGTGTAGTTTTAATACTGGAATTGTGAACTTTTAGAATATAAATTGTGTTTCTAAGTCAAAACACACAATAATTGTAGAAGAGATTTGTGAATACAATACATGGGTTTGTTAATATTGTGACGGTAGTATTTGAAACGAACATGTGAATACAAAACAAGGTAATCAATTACATATATGTTAACATTGTGTGTTCGTAGTATACAAATTGTGAATTTTTAAAAGGTAATTTGTGAACATTCAATAAATTGTGAACATTTGGATCCGGATCCACCTTGCAAAGTGGACCCGAGTCCATAGAATAATTTTCCCCGTTACTTATTGTGGACTTAAAGTTGAACACAAAACATGATCGAAACTCCTTGAGATGTTTGTAAGGATCTTCACCTGCAAGACCACAAAATATAGGCAACAAATGGATTAATCCAGATTTTAGCTCAAATGGTTTTTGAATATTTGGAAAAGTAATGCATAAAGGTTGTTGGTTGACATCAAGATTAGCCAACTCCTTGCCACGTTCACATATAAAAGTAAAATCCTCTTATTTCATTTTTTCGCCTAAATTTTTGTAGTCAATTAATTAATTAATTATTTTATTGGTCAAATAATTAATAAAGTTTATTTGGTAAGAAAATGTAAAATTAAAATTAACTATTATCTCTTAATTGATAATATTGTTTTTATATTCACGTATCTATACTCTATACTATTCATAAAAGTAAAATCCTTCTCTTCAACTTTCCCATCGAAATTAATATTATTAATTAATTGGTAAAAAAAATTAATAAAGTTTAATTGGTAACAAAATTTTATTTACCAAATTTTGAGAATAATTAAAGCATTATAACTGTGAGAATAATAGAAACAAATTTTGCATAATAAATGATAAAATTGCTTGAAAATTCTGCGTTATTTTATAAGAAAACAATAATTTATTAATTATTATTTACATCAATAATAATAATTTGAATACTTATCTCTATTTCTATACTATATATATTAATAAAAATAAAATCTTTATTTGTGAAATTCCCGCCCAAACAATATTAAAGGTAAAATAGAAAAGAAAACTGATATTACTAATTGATTGAAAATATAAAAGGATCCTAATGGAAAAGGAAATAGCAATTAGGCATCTTTTCTCAAAACGTTTATTGAAAAAGTTATTTTAAGCAACTTTTTGAATTTTAATATTTTGGAGTTACAAAAAGTTGATATTTTGGAGTTACAAAAAGTTGATTAACCAAACACCTATATTAATTTTTTAACCATGTCAAATAGCTAATAGTGGCCAAATAAGCACAACAAGACCAATGAATCTTTTTTTTTTTTTTTGGTAATTTCTCTGTCCCTTGGCCTAGAGAGAATCGAACGCGAGTTCTCCCGAAACTCTTCCCCATAAAAAGAGCTCACTTGCCACTTGAGCTACTCATTAGGTTTACAAGACCAATGAATCTATTAATAATAAATATCTACAATCTACAATTTTAATAAGAGCCAATAAAGTTAGGGTTCTAATGGGTACAAAAAAATGTTGGTGGTAATTATTTACGTAAACGAATGGTTCATATTATTTTGATTTTAGTAATTTTTTTATGATTTTCCTTCTTTACATATCCTCTATTATATTATTTTCTTACCTTGAAAAACCCACATTCCGTTAATATAAACTTTAGTAACGGAATATTCCGTTAACTTTTAACTTACTAATTAATTTCTATATATAAGAAAAGTTATAGGTTTGAACCTATCACAATAAGAGTTGACATAATTGTTAAACATATACTATGTTAGAGTATATTATTGAAAAGTGAGTACCCACCCTATTACTCTTATTAAATTAAATAATTAGTAATTACAACAAAAAAAAATAATACATATGCATTTCTTTAATTTAATTAGAATTCGATGTTTTCCATGCCTTTATTAAAAAAACACACATTCATTATCAAAAAAAAAAAGATATAATTTCAATAGTTATGTCTTTATTTTCTACAATAAAAATTATTCATTATAAAAAATTTAAAAAGAGATATAATTTCATTGGTTATATTGCCTTTATTTTATACAATACAAAGATTCTTTACCTTCAAATCATATTCACTACTTGGGAAGGATTTGTTGACAAATAAAACATTCAAATAACCTAATAAATTGAAACAAGAAATTACCCTGTAATATTTTATGGACCACACCACAGTTGTTCACGTTAAATGTAAGTCGTATTTCTTTATTAATGATTTAAAATGTATAAATTTTTATTACTAAAACTAGTATTTATTTAACCTATCATTTTTAGACTAAATATTTATACTATCGTTTTTACAAAATTGCAAACATTTATTTTAGTGAATATTACAATCAACCTCTCATATATTATATTGCACTCATATTTTTTGAAATATCAATTTAAATAAACAAATTCAACATTTAATTGCTTTGAAATACTTATTTAAAAATAAACATTGAACATTATCCTATTCATGCCACCTGCGTGAAAAAATTAGTGTAATAAAAATGAAACGTAATATACCAAAATAGACATATTTTAGTGAATCATTTTGTAATATAAATTATAGTTCACGATATAATAATTGGACGGGATCAAAGACCAATCATTATTGCATGAACCATGGTTCACACAGCTGTGTGGATCAAAAATAAAAAGTATATTATTTTTGTACTGAAGGTACATTATTTGATATATATACTATCAAATAATGTATCTACAGTACAAAATTAATGTACTTTTTATTTTTGGTCCACACAGCTGTGTGGACCATAGTCCATGGAATAATTTGCCTATGATCTGTAAATTTTTATTTTTATTCGATATATATGGCAAAATTTTGTGCAGCCATTTTCAGGAGCATAGCTAGCGCGAAAATTAAACACAAAAGTGACGCGTCCTTACATCGTTCGCTCAAGCATCCTGACGCGGATCACTATCCGACTCTCCATTTCATGCCCAATCCTGACCATTAAAATTTTCACTCAATCTACGGCTCCTACTCACCTTCAAAATCCCCAAATTTCAAGCCGCCTCCTAAAATTTCAAAGTTCTTTTCGCTCCCGCCAAGCCCAAAATTCCCTATAAAACACTCTCCACTCTCAATTCATAGCCATACAAACCATTCCTTATCTCTCTCTCACTCTATATTCACTCTCGTTCTCTCAAGATCAACAATCAATCGTTGAAATGGCTCGTACTAAGCAAACCGCTCGCAAATCCACCGGAGGGAAGGCTCCACGGAAGCAGCTTGCCACCAAGGCCGCCAGGAAGTCTGCTCCGGCGACCGGCGGAGTGAAGAAGCCCCACCGATTCAGGCCGGGGACGGTGGCTCTGAGGGAAATCAGGAAATACCAGAAATCAACTGAGCTTCTGATCCGAAAGCTTCCGTTCCAGAGGCTGGTGAGGGAAATCGCTCAGGATTTCAAGACCGATCTCAGGTTCCAGAGCGGCGCTGTTGCGGCGCTTCAAGAGGCGGCTGAGGCTTACCTTGTTGGATTGTTCGAGGACACCAATCTGTGCGCTATTCACGCTAAGAGGGTCACCATTATGCCCAAGGATATGCAGCTCGCTAGGAGGATTCGTGGGGAGAGGGCTTAAGATTTAAGATGAAGAAGGTTGGTTATTCAATTGTGCTTAATGTGTTTTCCTAAATTAGATCTATTGCCCATTGAAGTGGTGTAAATCTTAGGGTTTATCGGTAAGAAATTGATGTAAACCTATGATGCAGTAGTAGTATTGATGTTTATCAATCAATCCATTGTCTTAATATTGTTCTGTTCTTGGATTTATACCTTTGCTCGCCAACTACAGATTTTTATCAATTTTTTATCCTCACGTGTGGAGAAAGCATTGAGCTTTTGATACGCAAGCAATATATTTCTTCTAATGCTGACCATTGATTGACAAGCTCTCTAAACTTGAAATTCATCATCATATATTCTAAAGCTTCACATTCATCCATTTTGAGCAGTATGTCTCCATCCTTCTCAACTTCTTTCTCAACCAACAAATCCAACAAAAGCCCCTTATCAGTCATAACATTTAGGTAGTATTCTTGGACTTGATCATTTTCCATACACTATCCACTAGTTCTTTCTCTTCAATATCCTCTTCTCTTCTTGCATCCACACCCTCATCCTCTTCAATAATCTTCATATATATTAATCTCATCATCATTCTCTTTAATTACTTTATTTTTCTTAGATTGTCACCTCTTAACTTAAGGCCGGGTTCATCTTGATAACATGTTTTTTTTTTCCCTTTAAATCTCACTCTCATCATGGCCTTCTCTACCACTCTGATGAAGAGACGGATGAGTAGTTTTGAGTGCGTTTTGTGTGAGAGGGTATTATCACACTGGGCATCATTCTCAAAGGACCGATGATAGGAGCAAAGCTTATGTGTTCTCAAGCAAAACATACACAATCTTATTGTTAGCCCAAACAAATATTGATGATGCCAAATAATAAAACAAATAGCAAATGGAATGACTAAAAATAATAGGAAAGATGGAGGGGAATAGAAACTTGCATTAAGTCTATGAAGTGTAACCAAATTGAGATAAAAAGTGCGTTTCAAATGACTTGTTGATGGATTACATGTTATCAGGTCTGTTATGAGCGTAACATGCCTTGTAACAACAAAAATGAGTTGTGGATGCGTTCATTATGAAACCCTGGTACAAGCATAACACTGCTCGTAACAGCAAAGATGATTTTTTGATGTTACTCTGTTATGAGCGTAACGCTACTCGTAACAGCATAGATGAACTTTTTGAACTTGAGCATTACTAGCTTTGCTATGAGGGTAACACTGCTCAAAACAGCAAAAAGTTGGCCACTATCCTATTTTTGTTCCATTTTCTCCGAATCTTGAATTTGCCCTTTTTATTTTCAAAATACAAAAAAATGTCCAAAAATAGTCCTTCAACACAACTTATCACATATTGAGACACTTTAAGCACAAATAAAGCAAATTCAATCTCAAATTAGCACTTAAATGCACCCTAAAATTAGTACAATTTGACACTCATCACACTCTCAAGGAAGATAGTTTGCACTTGCTCATTTAGAATTGATTTAGTGTTACTAGGCAAAGCTCTCCCTAACTCCTCCAATAGCATCTTGATAATGCGGTTAGTGGCTTCTCAATTATAGATGAAAGTTTCTTGATAGATGTCCATTCTTTAAAATAAGTGGCATTTTTTAAAGCAAAATTTTAGATTCTTCACAATAATTCTTGAAGTCGTTAAAAGTATGCATGAAGGTAGCAAAAACCTCATCCAATCCTAGTTACTTTTTGGTTGCTCATCAATAGCCATTGGTGGAGCATACATTAAATTATCACAAGAAGAATTAATGTAATAAATTTTTTTAAGAATAATGTGGTGGGTGAAGATATATAGTTGGTAGATCTATGTTGTAGTAGTGGACATTAATTTTGATGATAGGATGGTGAGTATTGAGATGGATAGTATTGAATTGAGAGTTATCTTCATCTTCCACGACTCTAGATGGATTGTCTTCAATTTTCACACCTTGTAAATAATAATAATAATAAATCGAAGGTATCCAAAGAATAAAAGAAATTCTAAATTAAAAGTTAAAATAATTTTTGACTAGATCAATAAAACTAAAGTGTTCATAATATCGTAATCCCTAGCAACGACACCAAAAACATTATAAAAAGATTTGTATAGTTGCAAATCTAATATTAGGGTATTCTTCAAATCCTTCTAAAAATGTATTTTTATTTTTTTTTATACCTTACTACTATTAAGGATGTCAATCCGTCCAGCCTTATAGGTTTTGGGTCAACCCTATCAGATTGTCACACTTATCAGTTTCAGGCTGATATTTTATGAGGTAATTTAATTTTTTTTTTAGCCGCCCTTACCCTAAACCACCAAGCTATCATAATTATCTAGCGGGCTCAACTAAAATTTTTAACATTTTAGAATTAAAGTCTAATAGGTCTAAGGATGGTTACCACTTACCAGAAGAAGGAATTTGATGGAAAGAAACTTGTATATATGCAACTAAGGAGTGACACATAGTGCAAGCGGCTATAAAAGATTGAGTGTAGCAAGAGAGAGCTAACATTGAGTGTCTAGTTCCCCATCCCTTAGATAGAAAATAGACATATTAAAAGATTGTTTTAAAAATAACAACCTACTTGGATATCCTTATGGCTTTGAATGTGCAGGTGTGTCTATAAAAGAACAACAAAAGTATCAATTTGAGTTATAATTTTAAAACATATTTGAAGAAAAATAATCACATTTTTAATCTTTCAATTATTTCTATTTTAAAATGTAATCTCTCAATTTCAAAGTAAACAAATGGAGTCCCCCAATTTTTGTTTAAGTCGTCAGTTTGTTTCCTCCACATAACAAATTTGACCAACAATTGAAAGATCAAAGTGACGAGTTGAATGAAAATTGGTGGGCCAATTTTTACTATTTTTATGTGCATATTTGACATCAAACTAATATTACTTTGTGTTAATTAGAATTTAAGTATATGCTTATTTAATCCCTTTGTGTAATTAAGGTGATTTTGAGGCATTTAATTATTATAAAATCTGTAAATCAAAACTCAATTGGGAGGTCAAAAAAGTGAAAAAGAGCGAGTTGAATACTATGAGGCTCCATCTAATAATCCTGTATTCTATTGGTCTAATCAATATGGTGGCTACGAAGACTACATGCCACAAGAATAATGCCACAAGATTGACAAGAAGAATACTATGACGCTCCATCTAATAATCTTTATACAATTCAAGCCCAACCTCATGAAAATTATTATAATGTTCGTTCACACTAAATCACTAATTAGGGCTAGATTTATATAAAAGTTTTAGTACTTTGAGAGAAATTTAAGCAAATATCTATCAACAATTCTCAAGAAAACGGCAATTATTCATCTTAAGTAAAAATATTCTTGATCAATATACTTAGAAATTGAAGAACCATATTTAATTTCAAAATGTGGGATATAATAGCCGATGAATCAAATTTGTGATGATTTCCCTTTTTTTCAAATATAAGTGGTATAGGCTTGAGTGTGTAAGCAAATTAAAACTCTTCTTAGTCGGTAAAGACTTTGGTATAATGTATTCTCATTAGTCAATTTATGAACATCTATCTCTCTTGATTAAGCATATGTCACATTAACAATTGATAATAATTTTCATAAATTAATTTTTTTTGAACTAGCTTTATTCTACTCTAAATGATTATGTCTCACTCGCTTTCTACTTTTACACCCCACTTATAGTCGTGGCATATACCTTGCCATTGAATTGGTACTAAAAATCTAGGTCAAAATCAATCAATGATGCCCATAAAGCAAAGGTTAAATTGGACAACTCAATTAAATTGGTAAGACTCTTAATTTAGCAACCACAAGATTATAAGTTTGATTATTATCAGTATGAGTAATATATTATTGATCTTTTTTATTTGAATCGATTAACTATGGGTTACATAGAGTGATTATATTTTTTGTAGTCATTTGTATGCAGTTACAAAATAAGATTTATTCAATATACATCGTTAAATAAGGTGAATTTCTCTTGTTAAAATTACAAAGGTTAGATTAGAAAGTAACGAAAGTAACAACCGACAAGTACGATACAGTGAGATTTGAGGTTATGAATTTTCTATTTTCTTATAGCACTTTCCAGGAATGGTTTCTATCTAGCAAGATGGGTCATATCATGTACCTCTCCATCTTTGAAACTTTTTGATACTTTAATACATGGAATATTCCATTCTTAAATATATAACTGTTTCTATACAATTCTAGAAAGTATATATCTTTTCATCACATTGTTGAATTATTATTAAATTATTGATTGATTGTATGCGTAGGTAAATGTGACCTTCATTTTGAATTGATTATGTTATAAACTTATAACATAAAAAGGAGCTCTCGTTGCTCAAAAGATTAGGGTTGTTTAGAAATCTAAAAATAATATTCAAAGGTGCGTCAAGAGACTGTCTTACACAAGTGTGACACTTACATTTATCAATTTAAAATAATTAATCCTTTATATGAACTAATTTTGTAATACATTTCAATTCATTTTTTTTTTAAATTAACAAAATAAAAAAGACATTTTTAGCTTCTAATCAAACACACACAAAAAAAAAATGAAAATTATTATCAGAAAAATATGAATATTTTTTAGACATTGTTTTTTTTTTTCAAAAATATTTTCTAAATTTATTTTTTAAATAAAATTTCAAATACATTTTATATTTAATAGAATTTTTAATATATTTTAAAATATATAAATCTAACTAATTAATATTAAATTAAATATTTAAAAGATTAAGTAACGGATAATCTTATTAATTGACTCTTATAAGTCTCTCTCTCTCTCTCTCTCTCTCTCTCACACACACACACACACACACACACACACACACTCCCTCTGGTTGGTTAACAAGTATTGACTAAAGTTATTTTTAATTTAATTTTTCATAATATTAATTTTAGTATTAATATACAAAATTTATATATTTAGAAACTATCCTAAAAGTATTATTAACACAAAAAATCTAATTAAAAAAAAAAAGCAAAAACTACTAAAGAAATAAACAAATAAAATAGAGTTAGTTTGACTAATTAATAGTAAATAAGATCGATAAAATATAATGGGATAAGAGGAATATAAATATAAATATAAATATATATTGTAGTAGAATTTTATCTCATACATTCTAGGTAGCAGTCTATTGGTTGAGAGATTGCACTTGAAACTCTCTTATAGTGCTAGGGTGTAGGGTCTGAACTCCACCACTAACAATACGAACATAAAGTTCACTAATTTGGATTGAAATTGGCTTCTTGTAGAAGACACTAAGGGTGGGACCCTTCGGGTCCCTTCCTCTCACCAAAAAAAAAAAAAATTTAGATTGAAATTGAAGTTGGGGGTAAGTTCGACTTACCTCTTCATGAGTCTCGAAGAGGTGGGAAATTTTTTATCTCGTCACTCACTGATGCTGCAGTTAACACTACCAAAGGACATATGGGGTTTGTATGGATTTTACGAGACGAGCAGGGGCAGTTCGTTGCAGCTTCAAGTATTCCAGGCAAGGGGGTCTTCCCATCAAAGGAAACAAAGGTTGTGGCGATAAGGGAACTTGGAGGTGGATTAAAAACAAAAATAATGATCATGCGCAAGTGGAATTGGATGAGCTCCAATTTATCCAAAGTTTAATCTAGGCGGAGAATGTGTCTTCTTTTAATCTAATGCTTCTTGATGTAAAAGATATACTACAGTCATCTACTAATATAGTTATCTCTCATGTTAATCGTACTGTGAATAGGATAATCAACTCTCTTATTAGGGTAGCCTGTTTTATGTCTATATGCCAGGAATGGATTATGATACCTTCGTCTTTTATTATCTACGAACAGTACTTTAATTTGAATTAATGACTTTCTCTATTTACAAAAATAAAGAAGTGTAGAACTTAATAAAGCTCGTAAAGGCTAATGTTTGCTTGTATTTATTATTTTTCTTTTGTTTGGTTGTCACAAGTGTGTATTCTTAGTCTCTTTCCTGGACTTCGCATTTTTGTCCCAAAGACCGCAATTTACACTGTGGATCAGGGTGCATAATGCATTGTGCATCCCGTACCAAAACGACGTCGTTTTGATCATTTTAAATTAATGGTTTGTTTTTTTTAGAAATCACGTTTCCGTTTTGCCTGGTATGTGTATTTATGTTAATATTCTGTGTATTCTTTGAAGGCATTCTGTGTATTGTAGACTACAATTCTGTGTATTCATGTTAGGGGTACTTAAACATAGGTTGTGACGTGTTTTGTGTATTCGAATGTTGAGGATGATTTTTGTGTAGTTGTGTCAATATTCTGTGTATTCCCTCAAGTCATTCTGTGTATTCTAGACAAGGATTCTGTGTATTCAAATTAGTGGTACTTAAACACAAGGGTGATGTGTTTGTGTATTTGGTGTTTTCATTTTATGTGTACTCTTTGAAGGTATTTTGTGTATTGTAGACTACGATTATGCGTATTCATGTTAAATGTACTTAAACATAGGCTGTGACATGTTTTGTGTATTCGAATGTTAAGAAGATGATTTCTGTGTAATTGTGTCAATATTTTGTATATTCCCTCAAGTTATTCTGTGTATTCTAGACAAAGATTCTGTATATTTCCTTCGCTGAAGTTATTCACGTCCACCGTCCATTAACATTCGAAACAACGTCGTTTCGGACCAAGGTACACAGTGGACCGGTCCACGATGTAACGATTGATGGTTGACGGTGTTGGTTGCGACACATGTACTGTCACTCTTTTAGGCCTATATAATCACATAGCCCTTTGGAATTCTCTAGACTTATAACAGGACAGATTCAACAGGGTCCACAAAAACATATATGCTTCCAAAAATGTCGAAAATAAATTTGGGTTTGAGACACGTGGATGGAGTATATATAATTATTATTGCGCTCAAACACACAAGTAAATTTGAGTTTGAGAAAATTAATGTGAAGGGTGTATCAGATTAAAAAAATAAAAACTGGTGGTATTTTTATAATTATCACTAATTTTATTATGTAAATTTAAACATTAAAATTTGTAATTTTTAGATTTTTTTGAGTTTGCATATTTAATATTAACATTATTTTACATATTTAGTATTAAAAGATTACACATAGGGTTTAGATTTTAGAGTTTATGACTAGGTTTTTACTTTTTATTTGGTTTAGTAGTTCACATTTTACTGCTTAAGTTCTAGCATTTACGATTTCAATTTAAAACTTAGCTTTAATTTTTTGTTGATTTTATAAATTTATCAGATTTACATATTTAATTGTTAAAATTGCATATCTAAGTGTTCAAGTTTGTATAGTGAAAGTTAATGAAATTACGAAAATGTCATGCATTTTAAAAAAAAATTTGATCAGATCTGTCAAATTTTTACAGATTTTAAGACTGAGGTTGGTTCTTATTTCTCTCCTATGGTCTCATAGGATCCTTAGCCTATATATATGTGTGTGTGCGCGCACTGTGTGTATAGATTTGTATACAAATGAAAACTTGTGAACTAGTCATGAATGCAGACAATTACTTTATTAATGCGCATAGTATAATACTTTAGGTGTATAGTGCACACAATCTATTCATAATGTAGATTTTGTGCATGCGTGTAATAAATTATCTGCATATAATTACGTTATTTGAGTTGGAGAAATGTGGAAGATGTACGTTTATATAACTTATTTTTTTTGGATTAGATCGAGGGAAGGGCGAACTCAGAAGGAATTGTTATACTCCTTCGCTGCTAAATCAGAGACAAGGGATATTCTCCAAATCTTCCTCAAGTTCCCTGGCTATTTTGTCCGGTGAATTATTGAGGTTTTGAATACATAACTATTATTGGACACTAGTAAATTTGAGTTCTAGACACATGTACATATATAATATATATTGATCAACCTGGCTATTTTGTCCGGTGACATATCAACATGTAATTTTAGGTGAATATTGTAATTGTTTCTGATTTGTGTTGAAGATCATGTATTAAATTTAGTCTTTTCAATAATTGTTTTAGATCTTTGTGCCA